>BSBK01014413.1:0-107500 GCA_027943335.1 Chamaecyparis obtusa
TGTTTTTTATAATTTTAAAACCTACCAGTCAATGCTCTTTTGTTCCTTCTACAAGCTTTTAGCTTGGACATTCGTCTTGACTAGTATAATGACAATTAGAACATTTGATAAAATTCTATATCCCTAATAATTTGATGGATATCTATGACCTATTAAAAATTTCCTATCTCAATACAAGTTAAAAATAAATATGAACTATCTACTCACAAATCTTCTTGTCATTCCATTAGATCTTACTTCTACTTTTGTAAAGTAAAAATTATAAAATCACTCATCAAATTATATAGCTATAAAAAATAAAATACAATCTTTTGAACAAAAAATAATTCAACAAAATAAATGATGCCAAAACAAAATTGAAAATTTATGCTACCTAAAACTCGTAGCCAAATAAAAAACCCAAAGCAAATAACATTCTACTATTTCAGACCAACTTACCCATTGAAGTGTTTCTTGTCTCTACCCGAAAGTGCAACTAGAGCAACATGGATGAAACATGAGGTTATGGATTTTTTTATGTTATTGATATTTACTTAAAAGCGATCAATTTCAAATCCTTGGAAGAAAGATGATACACAATAATATTATTCTTCCCAAAACCAACCATTGCCATACAGTATATAGAAATATAGCAAGCTAGCCAAGCTCCATGTTTAGAGGACTTTTAAATATGTCTTTTCCAGTAAATATTCTAAAAATAGATTGAAAAAACTTTATTGTCCAAAATAATCTAGATTATGAAGCTCTGGCGATGAAGTTCCAGTTGAATTTGACAGATTTTTTGTAACAATTTAATAGAATTGATAACTTCCATTTATGAAATATTAACCAAATAGAAGTCTGGTCTATTAAAGTAGTGCAAAAATAGATCACAAAATATGACATGAATAATCTTCCATGATGATGCATACCCTACCCTCAGGGAAATCCCAAATGTTTTGAAAATGCATCATATGTCTCATTGTCTCTTTTTCTCTGTAAAATTCTTTCACATCCTCAGACCACGAAGTTTCAGATTTTTAAGAACAATAGATAGTTAGAAGATTCTTATCGTAGAAAATAAAATTAAGTTGTGGCTTGTTTCTAGATATGTGATTTGTCTTAACTAATGCAACTTTATTTATTATTGATATAAAAAATTATTTATATTTTAAGAGAAATTGTTAATTGAAAAAATATAATTGGACTTGTATTATAATCAAGAGAAAACATCAACTTCATTGATCACAAGATAAAAATGTCATTTATCAAGGTTCAATTTTCACAAGTGCATTCACACTAAGTTTGGCACTTGATGGATTTGACAAACAAGATTCTCTTCAACACACTGGTTTAATTGAATGATAGATTACCTTATATTATTGTAATCTGTTGTATAAAGACAAAGATACCAATATTTATATTTCCCCTCTCTCTATATTTCCTCTTTATCGCCCGATAATCTGTTTCCCAAGGATTTAAAGACACTTGGCAGAATCCCATGTCACTGAACACAAACAACTGTTTTATCATCTTCTCTGGCTGCAGCTTGCATTCGCAGGCCACACTGAGAATCACATCAAAAACTTTCTGAAAATTAGTTTTCCTGCTCCACCCCAGATTCTGAGTAAATCTGCATTTGTCCGCCAGTGTGTCACCCTCGACCAAGCGCAGCTTCGGGTTACCACATAAAGTGATTACGTGGCCTTTCCAAGGTGGGCTGCTCAATTCTGAAATGAGCAATCCAAGAGCGATGCAGACTTGCATGGGAAGACCCCTCATGTGCTTGAGGAAAATCCTTTTGTAGTTCTTCATTGCCACGGAGGCCACTTTACTGTATGGCAGCTCGCTCCACAAATTTGCACTTATATACACCTTAGGTAACTGCAATGCTTTTTGCAGGGGAACCAACACTTGTTTCCTCAGTCTCTCGCGGACCCTGTACACGTAATGCGACTCGTTGGCCACGTCGGGGTACTCTTCACACGGAAAAAACCTTTCGCGATGTTTCTCGCAGAGAAGAGTGGTAAGATCGTACGAGGAGTCGAGAGAAGGGCACCACTTTGCGGCCAGGCTTATTTCCCCCAACTTGCCCAAGTTAAGCACCTCCAAATCCTTTGCCAGTAAATTGGTGAAATGTTGGGCTATTTCATCGTGCAGTGCTCTGTAATTTGAATCCTCAGAGTACCGCTATTGATGCATTTTCCATCAATTTTTGCCTCCTTGCAACCTCGCCCTCTGCGCTTTTCTGCTTTCCTTTCGCCAAATCTTCTTCAATCCTCTCCTCTCTAGCTTGAGAGTCCCGCGTTGTTTAGCCTCTCTTGCAGCGGCGCCCTTCCGGGCAAAATAGCCTGGAGTCCCGCATTCCGTATGCCTTCGTTTCGATCTGGGTTTGGCAGCCCCATCTTCCTCATGCATGCCAATGTCTCCTGCTTCACTGCTGCGCATCACATTGTAGCCCCCTGGTTTTAAAATAGTCTGTTGGGGTCCTTGCAGTACGCGGAGAAGTATCTCGGGAAGATCTTTGAGGTACCCAATTGAGCAAAGGCAGGGAGATTGGCGAGGAGGGTTTTGGGGTGATGAGAATGCATCCAACAGGCGGCGGTGTAGAATTCCTCTCGGTCAGATTTATCCATTCTTCGGAGCCCCTCTCAATTGATAGACCAGCTTCAGAGCGATGAGAGGGTTTTGATGCCACGCGTTCTCCAGCAATCTGGTTACCAACTCAGGCAGAGTGTCCCAGCTCGACGTGGAAGAGAAAGTTGAGGCAGGAGTCCCCTGTGGATGTAGACCGTTGATAAAAATTGTCCGTACTTACCACCACCCAGGCCACGCCTTAGTAGTTTTTTATTTGGGCGTTTCAGATTCCGTAGAAGTGAAATCGTAGAGCTCTGGAGGGCCCAACAGAAGCGCCATCAGGACTATTGATGGTGAATCAAACGATGAAATCTGATACAAAATAGATGATATTGGATTTGATATTCAAGAGATTGGAGGATTTGAAGCCGTCGCTCGAGTGCCAAGAGGAGCAGATCGAGATTGAATTTGTAGATGGTGTTCTTGACTTGGAAAACTTGGGGCCAAGCAAACTTGGTTGGCGCAGGACAGTTGACCACAGGAATTGTAGATAGCTCCTACTATTGGCACCAGACGATTTTTCTTAGGTGAGAAAGATAATATTCTGTTATATGGTTTTTTTCTCTAACCTACGTGTATAAGTCTATGCCTATCGCAGGGATTCTGACGAATAAAAAATTAAAGAGTCTCGATGTAACGATGTTTCTCCAAAGCTAGGGCGCCCCTTGAGAAATGAAGTCTTGTGCTCCTTGAGTCAAAAAGCACAAGGTGGCTCCTTGAAGAAATGTACTCAAAAATGAAGTCTTGCGGTGATAAGATTAAAAAGAAAGCACTACAAGGTTTCTTGTACGGTGCAATTTGTGGTGAGCTTACTGGAGGCAAGTAATCCAAGAGGATATTATTCACCAAAAACCTTGATAGTTTCAAATGCTGAAGAAAACAGTGCCATGCCAAAGAGCTTCTTGAGATGATTCCAACATCACTTGAATCATGTTATATCAAAATTCGTATGAGAAGCTATGGCTTGTTGTAGTGTCAAAAAAAATAAGGGACATGTCACACTGACTGGACCCTACTGAAAAGACATGTGGCATCCTTAGGTGTTGACACATTGTAGTCTTAGGTATTGACACAATTATAGTTTCAGGTGTTGACATGTGGTACAAGTTGATTGGTTGAAGAACAAGGTTGTTTATTTGTCAAAAGTTTGTTGGGGGGAGGTTTGAACACCCAACCCTCCCCCTCCCCCCCCCCCGCATGCTATTTTCTTCTCCCACTATTGGGCCATGTGTGGTTCTTGGTATCAAGAATCGCCATATTTTATTTCAGGTAAACAATGATATGAAGAGTAAATTGGAGGGGTTGACAATTTGAAATCTCGACCTCCCATTCATAGCCACCCTTCACTTACCAATGCACCACACACATTCTTTGCAATGTAAAACAAATACATCTGCATTTTGTTATATGATAAATAGTAAGGGGCCAAGAAAGAAGGGCCCAAGTTTTGAACCCAAGCCCTCTTGTAAATATTGTAAATGTCTTATCCATTGGGACAGAGCTTGAACAATGTTATTAGAGTACAAATATTATATTTGAAGTAGTTCTTTATCCTATACAAATAGTATAGAAAGGATTATTGAGTCGAATCACTTGTACTTGAAGGGAGAAAGAGCTTTAAGACTTCATTTACAACTCAAAGGACTATGTAGAAGCTATTGTTATAGGTTGTGGAAACCACATTGATATTGTTCGAAACTTCCATTGAAACAATTGTTGTATTGTCATTGATGTCAAACTTTAACTGGTAAGACTGTTGCTACTTAGGAAAGTACTATATCTATGGTGAGAAGGGAAAGAAAAGTTGGTAACAATAGCACCTAAGGAAAGGTTGAGTTATCTTGATACTGCAAAGTGTACTTGATTATGTTGCGCAATGACGAGTCAATGTATTGTTTATCTTAGTAAGATTGAAGACTAAATTGGTAGGCTTAACCGAGAAAAAATGAAGAAATCATGTTTAAGCCAAGTTATGACAGAGTCGACAGAGTTCGTGGATGCCGAGCAAAAATCTAGTGTAGACTGAGTATCAGTAAATTGCCGAGGGAGATAGTATTTGCTGAGGATACAGATTTAGTATTGACTAAGCATTTTACATGGAGACTGAGTGGATGATCACAGTATTGACCGAGCATCAGCAATTTTATATTTGAAGAGAATTCAAATTTGGAGTCGACATTGTTGAATTCTTGGATTATGTAAAAGTGTTGACTTTATTTATTGATTGTATGGAAGCATTTAATGCTTTGTAAAATGTTTTATTGTAAATCTTTATGAGATTTGAGATGATTCTAGAAGAAGAGACGAAGAACATGAAGCGGGTAGATTCAATGTATTTGACCTAACCCTAAGATCTACGAAGGAGATTAAGCGGCAAAAGAAAAGTTAACCTAACAGAGAAAAGTATTAAAGGAACTGAAGCATTAGGTATGTGTATGCATGGGTGAAGTAGATGCTGGAAGAATAGTAAAGTTTTATTGACTGTATAAACGAAAAGGCTAAAGGAAAAGTGTGGTGATTGCTTGAAAGAAAGTTTTGAGCAGATCAGAGATGGAGATGGCAAAGTTTCAAAGTCAGTAAACCAGCATTTGTGTATGAAATTGCATTTGATATTTGCAAAGTGAGTTGTATGTTTTTTAGATCATTACTACTGCTACTTTCTAACCATTGTAACGGTCAAAATCCTTTTAACAGAGGTTGACCTAACAGTCATATGTTAAATCCTTTGAACAAGGTTGCATTCTAATAGAGTGTATGTAAGTCCTTTGACCAGGCTCATTTTTAACAGTGTGATTGAAATCCTTTAACCGGGTCACACTTGAAAGTGTGTATTGTAACCTTTGGCAGGGTTGGCTTTTAACCGAGCTCACTTCAGAAGAGTGAAAATAATAGTAGCATGTTACAAAGTGGTTTTTCCCATATTGTGTTTCCACTATAATTCATGGTGTCAATACTTGTGTGAATGTTTTGGTTTGAACATTTCTATGTTTTACAAGTTAGATACAACTAGGTAGTGGATTGTTGAGCTATATGTTTCTATTATTGAATTAGTGGTGACCGAGTTTGTTTTGGTTGCTTGATCTAATTTAAGGAAAAAATTTTGAAATGATTTTATACATCAAGACCTAAGAACAACTAATTCACCCCCCGTCTCTATTGTTCTAAATCATATTAACAATTGGTATCAGAGCTGTGTTACTTATTGGTGTTTACAAAAATAAGTTTAAAAGGACTTGAAGCGAATGATCAAGATGTATAAGAAGGAGGTACCAAAGCTGAACAAAGATAACTTCGCTGCATGGCAAAGCTTGATGAAGCTGCATCTGGCTGGTATTGGTGATTCTACAAAATACTACATTGAGCATGACTATGTCACACCTCTTGCACCTTTGACTGCCGAGGAAATGAGAGCCAAGCAAGAACACAATCAGGCAATGCTGGAAATTGCATCTGCCCTAAGCTATCCAGAATTTGAGGATATTAAGGACTGCACAACTACTAAAGATATGTGGGAAACTCTTGCAAAGATCTATGGTGGTGATCTATATATACTGAAAGCTAAAGCCGAGAGTCTTAGAGGTAAGTTTGATGAAATGAGAATGAATGAAGATGAAAACATTGCACAATATTGTGGTAGAATAAAAGAAGTTGTGAATGCTATCAAAGAAGCAAATGGAACTATTGATGATGAGACCATAATTGGAAAAGTGCTAAGAACTCTACATCTTATATATGCTATTAAGATCTCAGCTATTCAGGAATCTAGATGTAACTCTACTAATGTGCTTAGTTTGGAAGGTTTGATTGGCAAGTTGACTACTTTTGAACTGTCTAACTATGATAATTTCACTGTTGGTAGTATTGGAAATATTGAATCTGCTTTTAAGTCATAGTTAGTCCTGAACAAGCCTAAGAAGGAAAAAGAAAGATGCATCAGTGAAAGTGAAAGTGAAAGTGAAGATGACAATGACACTTCTGATGAAGATCTTGAAGATCTAGAAGCTCTTATGGCTAGAAGACTGAGAAGAGGAAAAGGAAAATATAAAGGTAAACTCCCTATTATATGTTTTGCATGTAACAAGGTCGGTCATATAGCTGCTAGATGTCCTAACAAGAAGGATAAATATGAAGAAAGAAATAGCAGACCCAAAGACAGAAGAGATGACAAAGGCTACCAAAGGTACAAAGACTACAAGGAAAAGGGTAAGAAATCCTGTTATATTACTGAAGAAGAAACTAACACTGATAGTGATGATTTTGAAATTGAGGTAGTCTATGTTGCAATGAAAGATGAATCTGATGTGGATGAGAAAACTACATTGAATTCCTATGTGAACAAGAATGATAAATGGATTATTGACAGTGGTTGTTCGCATCACATGACTGGTGACAAAAGTAAGTTTGAGACCCTACATCATTATGAAGAAAAAAGTGTAACATTTGGTAATGATGCACCATGTCTTGTTAGAGGAAGAGGATTGATTAAACTGACTGATAAGATCTCTTGTGAAAATGCTTATTAGGTTGAAGTATTGAATTATACTTTTCTAAGTGTTGCTCAGCTCAACTGAACTGGCTACCAAGCGGAATTTCATCACAAGAAAGCTAAGATATTTGATGCTACTGGTGAACTGATTGGAAGTGGCGAGTAGACTAGAGGAAATTTGTTCTATCTTGACCTATCTGAAGAAATATTTATGTTTGCACAACTTGATGATATTTGGTTATGGCATAAGAGGCTATGTCATGTTAACTTTGACAATCTGGTAGAGATAAGTAAGAAGAAGAAAGTAAGAGGCCTACCTAGATTGAAGAAACCTAAGAATGTGATGTGCAAAGAATGTCAGTTATGAAAAATGACTAAGTCAAGTTTCAAGAGCAAATCCTTTACTTCTGAACACATTTTAGATTTGGTTCATACTGACTTTTGTGGACCTATGGGTGTACAAAGTTACTGTGGTGCTAGATACTTTATCTTGTTTGTTGATGATCATACCAGGATGATGCATGTAATGTTTCTAAAGGAAAAATCTGATGCTTTTCAAATTTTTAAGTGGTATTTGGCTAAAGTTGAGAAGGAGATAGGTAGGAACCTAAAATGTCTTAGATCTGATCGTGGTGGAGAATTTACATCAAATAAATTTAATTTGTTTTGCAATGATAGAGGAATCAAAAGATAGATGTCGGCACCTAGGACACCTCCATAGAATGGTATAGCAGAAAGAAGAAACAGATCTATTTTGGACTGTGCTAGGACATTATTGATTGAAAAGAATGTTGTACAAAAATACTAGAAAGAAGCTATCAGTACAGCTGTTTACACTCTTAAATAGGTATAGATCAAGAAAGGTAGAGATTTGACACTCTATGAATTATGGTATGGGCATGCACCGAGTGTTAAATACTTTAGAATCTTTGGAAGAAAGTGTTACATATTGAAAGACAATAGGAATGGAAAGTTTGATGCTAAGAGTGATGAAGGCATATTCCTAGGCTACTCCACAAAAAGTAAAGCTTATAAGTGTTTGAACTCTAACACTAACAAAATTGTGGAAAGTGTGAATGTAAACATTGATGAGTATGTAGAAAGAAATGAGGCTAATAGAAAAAGAGAACCAGAAGATTACAAATATTTTGTGTACATTGAGGAAATTGATGAGGTAGGTAACAGAACTACACCTGATGCCGAGTCTTGGGTAAGCACTACCAAGCGATAGACAGATGATGTCGAGCATCAGGAAAATAGTGGCGACAAAGAACAAGAACATGCCGAGCTACAAGACAATGCTACCAAGTATCAGGAAGAGGTTGCCGAGCATTCATAAGTTGAATCTGACAATCTTGTTGGGGAGCCTGATGAAATAGAAGAGAAAAATGTTGAGCCTGTTTTGGCAAAATATGTAAGAAGACATCACAAGCCTGAATAGATAATTGGAGATAAAGACACTAGAATTCAGACCAGAAGCAAGACAAAAGATTCAACATGCTTACTATGTGAATTTGAACCTAAGACAACTAAAGAGTCATTAGAAAATGAAGATTGGATACAAGCAATGAATGAAGATATTGACTAGATTGAGAAAAATGAACCCTGGACTCTGGTGCTGAGACCTGCAGATAAGAATGTTATAGGAACAAAGTGTGTATTTCGAAACAAGTTGAATGAAAAAGGTGAAATCACTAGGAACAAAGCTAGGCTGGTATGCAAAGGCTACGCACAAGAAGAAGGAATTGATTATGGGGAGACATTTGCCCCTATAGCTAGATTGGAAGGAGTAAGAACTCTGCTTGCATATGCTGCTTATAAAAATTTCAAGGTATATCAAATGGATGTCAAGTCTGCATTTTTAAATGGTGTACTGGAAGAAGTTCACATAGAAAAGCTAGAAGGTTTTATTGATCCAAACAGAAGACACATGGTATGCAAACTAAACAAAGCTTTATATGGATTGAAACAAGCTCCCAGAGCATGGTATGAGTGATTGCACAATTATCTGATACAGATTCAATTTTCCAGGACAAATGACACAAGCAATCTATATATGAAAGATGAAGAAGGTAGAGGTATTTTGTTGGCCAAAATTTTTGTTGATGACATTATCTTTGGTGGACAAGATGCATTGTGTAAAAGTTTTTCACATGAAATGCAAACTGAATTTGAGATGAGTATGTTTGGTGACATCAAATTCTTTGTTGGTTTACAAGTATATCAGATGAAGAAAGGTATTTTCATTACACAGTCTAAGTATGTTAATGAAATACTAAAAACTTTTGGAATGGAAGATGCTAGACCAGTAGGAACTCCTATGGTTACTGGACAAAAGTTAACCAGACTTTGTATAGATCCATGATTGGAAAACTACAGTATGTTGTACATAGTAGACCTGATATTGCATTAGCTGTTGGGATTGTGGCAAGATTCTCTACCAATTCTAAGGAAACGCACATAATGGCGGTGAAAAGAATCATGAGATACTTAAAAGGAACTGCTGACTATGGGTTATATTACAAGAAGGATGACAAATTTGAACTTAAAGTATATACTGATGCTGATTAGGCAGGAAATGTAGATGACAGAAAGAGCATTAGTGGTGGAGCTTTCTTTCTTGGACAGAGATTAGTCTCCTAGACAAGCAAGAAACAAAATTGCATTTCCCAATCTACTGTTGAAGCTGAGTATGTTGTTACTGCAGTAAACTATTCAAATTTGATATGGATAAAACAATTGTTGATAGGCATGAAAGAAGAAATTACTGAACCTGTTGTTATTTTCTGTGACAACACAAGTTCTATCAATATTTCTAATAATCCAATGATGCACACTAAGACCAAGCATATAGCAATCAAGTATCACTATTTGAGGAAATTGGTACAAGACAAGGAAGTCCGAATGGAATATGTGAATGCAAAAGAACAATTGGCAGACATATTCACTAAAGCTTTACCTAAAGAAGCTCACGAGTACCTGCGAAGTCAATTAGGGGTCCTTCCCCTAACTGAGGCTACCTAGTCAAGCTAGGAGCTCTGCATCAAATATGCTACAACAAAACATTTGACACATTGATACAGAAGATTGTCACACTTTAGGATTGTCCTAGAGCTGTGAAGAAGAAACAAAGATAACAAATCAGTCATAAGCAAGATGATAGAGGGAGAAACAATGTGCTAAACAAATATATCTACATCTATTGGATGTAAGTTTTAGTTGCTGCTTTGGCATTTTTATCAAAGAGGGAGATTGAACTGAAATGATACTATAACACATGACACTGAAAGTAAGGGAGATTGCATTGAAATGAAAAATCAGGATAGAGGGAGATCAAGATACTTCTGACGGTCATAGAAGTAAGATTTACTAATTCTAAATCAAAATCAAGCTAAGGATATTATAAATTTTCTCTGATGGACATATAAGTTTGTTTTGGATTGGTTGGTAATCCATGTGTTATTCAAGTGATATCATATGGTGTTGCCATCAATGCCAAAGAGGGAGATTGTTGGAAACTGCAATTGAAACAATTGTTGTATTGTCATTGATGTCAAACCTTAATTGGTAAGACTATTGCTACTTAGGAAAGTACTATATCTATGGTGAGAAGGGAAAAAAAGGTTGGTAACAATAGCACCTAAGGAAAGATTGAGTTATCTTGATACTGCAAAGTATACTTGATTATGTTGCACAATGATGAGTCAATGTATTGTTTATCTTAGTAAGATTGAAAACTAAACTAGTAGGCTTAACCGAGCAAAAATGAAGAAATCATATTTAAGCTGAGTTATGAGAGAGTCGACTGAGTTAGTAGATGCTGAGCAAAAATCTAGTGTCGACTGAGTATTAGTAAATTGCCAAGGGAGACAATATTTGCTGAGGATATAGTTTTAGTATTGACCGAGCGTTTTACATGGAGACCAAGTGGATGATCATAGTATTGACCAAGCATCAACAATTTTATATTTGAAGAGAATTTAGATTTGGAGCCGACATTGTTGAATTCTTGGATTATGTAAAAGTGTTGACTTTATTTATTGATTGTATTGAAGCATTTAATGCTTTGTAAAACATTTTATTGTAAATCTTTATGAGTTTTGAGATGATTCTAGAAGAAGAGATGAAGAACATGAAGCGGGTAGATTCAATGTATTTGACCTAACCCTAAGATCTACGAAGGAGATTAAGAAACAAAAGAAAAGTTAACCTAACAAAGGAAAGTATTAAGGGAATCGAAACATTAGGTATGTGTATGCATGGGTGAAGTAGATGCTAGAAGAACAGTAAAGTTTTATTGACTATATAAGTGAAAAGGCTGAAGGAAAAGTGTGGTGATTGCTTGAAGGAAAGTTCCGAGCTTATCAGAGATGGAGATGGCAAAGTTTCAAAGTTAGTAAACCAGCATTTGTGTACAAAATTGGATCTGATATTTGCAAAGTGAGTTGTATGTTTTTCCCATCATTACTACTGCTAGTTTCTAACCATTGTAATAGTCAAAATCCTTTTAATAGAGGTTGACCTAACATTCATATGTTAAATCCTTTGAACAAGGTTGCATTCTAATGGAGTGTATGTAAGTCTTTTGACCAAGCTCACTTTTAACAGGGTGATTGAAATCCTTTAACTGGGTCACACTTGATAGTTTGTATTTTAACCTTTGATAGGGTTGGCTTTTAACCGAGCTCACTTCAGAAGAGTGAAAATAATAGTAGCATGTTACAAAGTGGTTTTTCCCATATTGGGTTTCCACTATAAATCATGGTGTCAATACTTGTGTGAATGTTTTGGTTTGAACATTTCTATGTTTTACAAGTTAGATACAGCTCGGTAGTGGACTGCTGAGTTATATGTTTCTATTATTGAATCAGTGGTGACCAAGTTTGTTTTGGTTGCTTGATATGATTTAAGGAAAAAAATTTGAAATGATTTTATACATCGGGACCTGAGTACAACTGATTCACCCCCCCTCTCTGTTGTTCTAAATCATATTAACAGATGTGTTCAAGCATTTGGACATTATAAAGGATTGGTTTCTCATTGGAGAGGGACCTAGAGACATAGCCCAATTTGTGTGAACTCATTATCAACTTGTACCCTTTTTTCTTCTCTTATTTATGCTATTATCATTCAATTTCTAGTTTATTAAATGTCTTTAAAAGGATTTCATTTAAGTTTTAAAGAAATTTTTGTTTACCTCAATTGGCATTCACTTAAGCAATTCATTATAGATCTTTACAAATTAGCGAGGCACATTGGTGTGAATGTTGATTCAAAGAAGCTTTCTCAAGAGTAGAACATAAGTATGCAATTCAAGTTCTATAATGGAGTTGTCTAGATTGCGACCTAATGTTCCTAGTTACAGTTGGAAGTTGTATCAAGTTCCCTTTAGAGCATGATAAGAACTATTGTTTGGTTATCATGGATGATGGTTGAGTCCCTTTGGTTGCATTGGAATCCAGTTGTGATCCGGGAACATGAGTGCCATGTTGCAGCTTTTAGAAAGAGATCTTGTTTGGGTTATTGGAAGAACTCAAGTGCTAGAACTAGTGCATGTGTTGGGAAGGAACTCTTGCACAAGTTTCTTGAGCGCACAATAAACTAGAGCTAGGGTGAGCCAAAAGAATAACTATATGTTGACTTTGAATTATATTTCAATGTGGATAGATAGGAGGTTTCCATGAGAATGGAGTTCCATGTAGGCCACAAGTTTATAGCATAGTTCTTATGGATAACTCGTAGGTTGGGTGTTCCAAGAGATAATCTACTTAGTGTGCAAATCTACTTAGTGTGCATTATGCTACATTACATTGTTGTAGTCTGGGGTCTTGTATTGCATAGTTCATAGGGTCAAGTAAAATTTGGTTCCTAACAGATTATGTCAAGTTCACATTGAATGTGTAGTTCAAGTCTAACCTTGGCAGATCTCCTTGAGTCATGTTGTTTTTATGTCGGTGTTGCAAGGAGATTCTCTAGCTCCTTGATACTTGATATGTTTAAGTAGTAATTCCAAACATTTGTTGACTAGAGAAAAAAGGAAATGACAAAAATTAGTATATACGCATGCTCACATGTTAGACGATCAAATTCTTTTAAATACATATAAAAAACATCTATTGAGGCTAACTAGTACAATAAAAATGAATTAATATTAAAACTCGCGATCAAATTTCATATGCATATACAAGACAAATTTTTTTGATTCCAATCAATAAAATAATTTTACATATTATTATTTTATAGTATAAATATTATACATACATACATACAAATATAAACATATTGTAACATGATTTCTAAGTTTCATCAATCTTTGTAATATATTAATTAATTTTTTTACATTTTAAATTTATTTAATGATTAAATGTAAATTCATTAAATTAGTGTCCCAAATCTATACTATGAATTACTATATCCTTGAAAACTTCCATTTCACTCCTCCTTATTTCCCTCTAAAGGTGCTAACATGTTTGGCTTCAATACTATTTTTTTTTTTAAACATCAACATAGAGCTACACCAATTTACAATTTACCCTTCATATCAAAATGATGACACCCTACAAATACATAAGTGAACTAACTAAGCTCAAATATGCATTTAAAGACATTAGCAATTCTTATTTTATTCACATTATTCTCCAGGTGGTTTCTCTTCTTTCTAGCTCAATCTTTTGTATAAGAAGAATGTGATTGTAATGGATAAACTTAAAAAATCAAAGAGCAAGTTATCCTATTTGAAATTAAAAATGATTTTGATTAACATCAAGGAATTTATCAATTTATAAAATAATGTATATCATTTCTTATCTATTAATTGTCTACCTTGTGCATTTGATAGTCATATTTTCAACTATCTATTCATAGCTTCATTCTTATAATCACATTATTGATAATAATGAAATAAAGAATAATATTTTGATTAATGATAATTAGATTTACTATTATAAAAACTGCTATCTATTTTTCAGTTTTAAATAGCATTTGTGAGGCACAAGGATTGAAATGCTAGTGCATTCCCCCTTTTATTATCTAAAGACAAATACTATTATTTATTTGTGAACATATATATTTTAAGAATCAGTCATGAAAATATTCTATAAAATTTGCAACTACATAGAGAAAATCTTACAAAGAAAAAGAAATAAAAATAATAATTGAATAGAGAAACCATACTATTAAACAAATGGATCCAAATGCTTATATCATTGGAGCTTTCATAATAGAAACCCTACTTCAATTTAGAGTAGACATGATACCACATAAATTCTCAGTGGTTTATATTAATATTTAAGGATGAGTAGATAGAAGTTCTAAATAAATTAAATTGAATGTATACATTTCACCTGTCATACGAAAATAGAGCTCACCATGAACATCACACATTGAATCCTTCAAATCAAATTAAACTTATTTGTATGAAGATAAGAAATATAACAATCCAGCAACAAAATAAGAGACATTGATCTCCAGTATGCAAAAAGAGAAGAACATTATTAGGAATGAAGCACAGAGCAAGATGGAAAACAAATAAAATATAGCACTTGATAACCTTTTGCAAAAAGAAGAAAAAACCAGGGGACTCAAATATCACAATATAGCCTTACAAAATGATTACATATAAATAAAAGAGATGGCAAGAGAAGATTCGATCATTTCAGCGATCGAAGCCACTTCATTGAAAGAGATTTCCTAATTTCTATTCATTTAAGGATATCTGATGTGACTCTCCATGGCATATTCCTTGACACATTCACAAAAATTTACAGTCAATTTTAAAAACTATTGTAAAAAGTATTTTAAATTTATAGTCAATTGTAAAAACTATTGTATTAAAAGTAATGGGGACACTCACAGGACCAGGAACAAGCATAAAATTTCCCTCACTACTACAAGGCGACCAATAATTCTAGAAAACTATACCAAGATTATCACATAATAATAATGGAATGCATAGAATAGGATATGAGTTTCTATATGTAAAGACTGAAATCTCGACACTAAAAGTCACAACAAACGTATCCACAATTATAGGAAGTTGGTCAACAAGTCAATGGTCGATTACACAAGTTGACTAATACCAATCAGTTTCCTACATTATAGGAATAATAGAAATATAATTACGACCATAACTGTCGAAAAGATGAATCATACCTTTGTTCAAAGTCAAGTGAAACATTGACCATATGTCAAGTATCCTAAAGAAATCACAACAAGAAAAGTCCCATCAAATATAAGTGAAAATAAACTATCATGTCAAGATAACAAACTCAATAGATTTTTTACCAACTATCGAGACATGTAGTAAAAGATTAATATTAGACTCAATTACGAACTTCTATCTCATAAAAGGAAAGGAAAACCTCAGAGTCAAGAAATACCACCATGTCGAATACCAGATGCGTATGGCACTGTAAGGTATTGTCCTTCCTGAAAAATGCTTCAGAGACCTGTTCACAAAAGTCAGCTAGGGCGAGAATATTGTGGGAGTGCGTTTCCACCCTACCACAAAGCTATAACACTTCCCCGGAATCCTTCCTGACATGAAGGATACCCAGCCCAGCTAGAAGTAGTCTAACAAAATAAAACTAAGAAGTAATGGAATTCGTGTACTTGTAAACCATGGACACATAATAAGCACATGTCATACATATGTTAACTTAAGCTTCATCCTTGGCTTAGCTATGAAAAATTATGTTCAAATCCTCCTTGGTCATTTCATTTAAGAAAGTAAATATTCTCCCAATTTAATCCATGATGAAAGGAAAACACAAGAATATTTCACCACTTTTTGTATCTAACCAACATAAAAGAACATGCTCAATTCCAATTAAAACACAAGGCTAAGCTAACTATTCCATCATTGTGGTTTTCAATAAGTAACATAATTGCATAATACATGTAAAGATTTCCAGGCACATATATATAAGCATTCCTTTCAATATGACCTTTTATTTCTCAAGCACAAGGAAACACAAACAAACATTCTGGCATACCTTAGCACATGCAAATATTGTTTACCTTTTATTTTATCTGGTATACAATTTAATCATAATCTACAAGTGTACACACTTTGTAATGATATAGGTATGGCCATATATTTGCAAACCCATTCAGTCATACATAGTATTTATCTATGCATAAGCACTCAATGTTTAAGCAATCAAAATAAGCTTACACATAGGCATGGTCTTTCCTTAGTTTACTAACCACAATCAAACTGTAAAAGAAAATTCCTTTGTTCCATTACTATGATCATTCCTCTTATTATTAGTTTTCAATGTCAATATCTAAGTTGAATTAATTGTTGTTGTTCATGCTGGAAGAAAGGGGATTTGCCAATTGTGGTTGCCACTGGTTTTGGCCAGCCTAAAAGTGCTGACATGCAAATCATAAAAAAAAATAGATAAGATATCTGATATAGAATCCATGCTTTCAAAATTTGACCAAAGGCAATAACTTGGAAACTTTTAATCAGCATGTTATAGAACTTAATTGCCAACCTTGAAAAAAAATCATGGTGGAGCTCGGCTCCAACAAATGAGTTAAGGAATCTATCAGTACCATTCCAGTGTAAGGCAGCACAATTACCATAGTGATGACCCAATTTCAAGCCCTGCTGAGAATGCCCCAATTTTAAATAGCCAAATGCCAAGTGTGGTACAAACACACTCCCCATGTTTTAGTTGATCACAAGTTTTTGTCAAATTGAAGGACGAAAAGAAAATGGACAAGATAGTGCCAAAATCAGGACTGCAAGAATTGCTGCATTAATCAAAGCTTTCAGTATGCAGGTTCAACCTCAAATGGGTTACCTTATTGAATGACCCAAGAACTGCAGCACTGCAGTCAATAGTACAGTAGCTGGAATATTCAACACCTAATTAAATTAGTGAGCAGTATCCTGCCCATTGTTTATGTACTCTGCCTCCATCCATCCAGCTAGAGGAATCAGAGTCAGAATTTGATTGCTTACACAAAAATGCAGATCCGTAGAGTATTGGAAATTAGACTCAAATTATCTCTCTCCATGTTATGTCATACATGATTTATTGTCAGTTAATTTGCCAGATCAAGCTAAACAATCATCAGTATTGACATGTTTACACAAAAACAAGCACATGTCAGTGTAAGTTAAATGCTTTCATAGCCATTATTGTCTGCGCTAGTTGTAATACGGATCAACTTACAGCATCTCTCCTAGGTGGTTTAGTGGAAGGGCTTATCAATCACACTAAGTTAGGTGGTTTAGTGGTAGGATCATGAAATATAACATTCTAAATGCAATCCAAACTTCAATTATTCCCCTGCCTCTCACCCACACAGTGATTATTCCTAACTTTCTCTGTTCATTGTGGGTGTGAAGGTGTGCTCAATGTTGGTATTATGTTATATTCTGTACGCATTAAGAAAAAGGTTATGTTGAACAAGTGAGCTTTACAAGAATAGAAAATTTATGAAGAACAGTATACTCAATGATATGGCAACATAAAAAAAAAAATAGTTGAAACGGTAAACTTGGCACATAACAATGGTCTTCTATATTGAAGCTTTAAATACTTATAGTTGCTGGCTCAAGCAAGCACCCACCAAGATTAAACAGGTCTCCAACAACCCATGCCATGAGAAAGCCAAGGGAAACACCCTCTGTGGAACCATTCTTGAAGTTGGTGATGATCTCACACACTGCCTTCTAAAAGCACAATGATCTCCCATCACTGAATCTTTATAATATTTTCTCCTCTTTACTTCTTTTCTCAGACCATGAAACCACAAAGCTTGTGACCTATCTTCTCAAGATCAATTTTAGACACCCTCGTCAAGTTATTGCATGCAATGCCTGTCCAACTGTAAAAAAGAGCTACAGTCTGCAATTGGAAGAGGATGCTCTCTGTCTGTTATTAATGCTGCTTGAATTTCCTACAACACCCAACTCTTATATTTCTTTTAAGAATTTCAGAAGTTCCCTTTAAAATCTAATCGCTGTTCTAGACTCGAATACTATGAATGACTTCTATTGATTATCTTCTCATTGGAAGACAATAATGCTGCACCAAAACAATGCTATCCTGTTCTTTCTTTCTCCAAACTGCCGTCTATGACCATGCTCTTCCATGTGAGCTCCTTCCCTTTCTTTCTCGTGCGCTCGTGTTTTTTTTTTTTCGAATGCTCCTTCGTTAGAAAAACCGTTTTCTAATGCATGATAACGAAATTTCATTTCATTTTCTACATTTGAATTTCAACCTCATTTCATTCCACTAAAGGCTGCGATAATACACAAATATAAGGCAGTTTCCCAAATTAAACTTAAACTCACAATTTAATTTCATTTGATGGTTCCAAATTTAACACCACTACTCATCGTGGCTTCAAAACTTCTCCCACTTGCACCTAAAAATAAATACACTCCACGTCTTCCATTTTTATCGCAACTAAACCCAAAATTTAAGGAATTAACTCAACCATAAGAATACGGGTTGTGACACTATATCTTAAGAATGTGGTCAACCAAATCCTATGAATGAACCAAGTTCAAGACATGCAAAATCGTTGTAGTATGATAAACATAAATTAGTATATATAAATTAAACATAAAATTTACAAAATACACAGGATATAAACATAGCAGCAAACTTTATCACCTACATAACTTATTTGATTGTAGTGTCAAAATTCCTATCTTTGAAATAAACTGCTGGTTTAATCGAGCACAACCAATTTTTCGAACATTTTCCCTTCAATGGCCTCATGTAAAACTAGCATTGGAGTCATTTCCCCTTCAATGGCCTCATGTAAATCTGGCAGTGGACTCATTTCCCCTTCAATGGCCTCATGTGAAACTAGCAGTGTAGTCATTTCCCCATTACCCAGGAACAGTTTGAGCAGGTTCTTGGAAAATCCGCTCAACATTGCAACGCCCTTTTCTTCTTTCATCACCGGTGTGCTGTGCGAATCGCGGAGGTTCCAAAACACGATCTTGGGAGGCGCTCCATACCCTGCATCTCTATATTTCCTCTTTATCACAATGTAATCTGTTTCCCACGGATTTAACGACGCTTCGTCGAATTCCATGTCAGTGAACACAAACAACTGTTTTATCATTTTCTCCGGCTGCAGCTTGAATTGGCGGGCCCTTCTGAGAATCACATCAAATACTTTCTGAAAATTAGTACTCCTGCCCCACTCCATATTTTCAGTAAATCTGTGTTTCTCCGCCAGCGTGTCGCCCTCGACCAAGTGTAGCTTCGGGTTTTGACTGAAGGTGATTATGTGGCCTTTCCAAGCTTTGGCACTCATGTCTGAAACGAGCAATCCGAGCGCTATGCAGACTTGCATGGGAAGCCCGCTCATGCTGACTGACACGTCACACACTGCCAGGCTGTCCGACAACTTCCCTTCCTTGGTCATGTCTTCCACCATTCGCAGCCACTGAAGCTCTGCCACATTATCGACGCCCTCCGACTGACGCGCTTCTTCGACGATTTCGTGAGGAAGCAGTGCTCCGGCCGCTATTTCCACTTTCCCACTTTCCACGTCTGCAAGAAACCGGTTGAATCTCTCCGGGTCGTGCTTGAGGAAGAGCTTTTTGTAGTTCTTCATTGCAATAGACGCCACTCTGCTGTATGGCAGTTGGCTCCACAAATTTGAACTCATATACACCTCGGGTAACTGCAATGCCTTTCGCAGCGGAACCAGCACTTGTTTCCTCAGCCTGTCGCGGACTCTGTACGAATAATGTCCTTCATCTGCCTTGTCGGGGTACTCTTCACGCGGGAAAACCCTCTTCGCAATGTTCTCGCCAAGAAGAGTGGATAGATCGTAGGAGGACTCGAGAGAAGGGCACCATTTTGCCGCCAGACTTATCTCCCCTAATTTGCACGAGTTAAGCGCCTCCAAATCCTGTGCCAGTAAATTGGCGAAATGTTGGGCTATTTCATCGTGCAGTGCTCTGTAATTTGAATCATCAGAGTAGCGCTTGACGACTCTCGACGCATATTCCATCAATTTTTGCCTCCTCGCAACCCTCGCTGCTGCGCTTTTCTGCTTTCCGTTCAACAAATCTTCTTCAATCCGCTCTTCTCTGGGTTTGAGAGTCCCGCGCTTTTTGGCCTCTCTTGCAGCCGCGCCCTTCCGGGCATAATAGCCGGAAGTCCTGCATGTCCGTTTAAAATAGAAGGAAGTCCTGCATGCCAGGCCAAAATAGCAGGAAGTCCGGCGTTGCCCGTGCCTTGGCTTCGATCTCTGTTTGGCACGCTCCACCTTCTCCTTGTGCTCCGCTTTCTGGGCTTTATTTCATCAGTCTGTTGGGGCCCTTGCAGTATGCGGAGAAGTATCTCGGGAAGATCTTTGAGGTACCCAAATTGAGCAAAGGCGGGGAGATTGGCGAGGAGGGTTTTGGGGTGGTGAGAATGCATCCAACAGGCGGCGGTGTAGAATCCCTCTCGATCAGATTTGCCCATTCCTCGAACCCCTCTCAATTGACAGACCAGCTTCAGAGCCGTGAGAGAGTTTTGCTTCCACGCGGCTTCTAGCAATTGGATAACCCTGTCAGATGGCGTATCGGGCACGATGTGGAAGAAAAAGTCGAGGCAGGCGTACCCTGAGGACAAATACGTTGCAGAAAAATTATCCGTCTTTCCCATCAGAGGGGCTTCTTCCATCTCCATATCTGGCTTCAGCATCTCTATAAATTCGGTGCCCCCTTAAAATTTTGTTCCAATTTCTGTACAAGTGAAATCGCAGAGCTCTGGAGAACCCAACAGAAGAGCCATCAAGACAATTGATGATCTAAAATCTGATAACGCTATCGATGAGATTGTAGGGTTTGAGCGGTCAGAGAGTAGGAGGCATAGCAGATGAGATTGAATTTATACTATTTGAAACTTGGGGACCAAGAAAACGCTTTTATTTTAAAAACATCATCGTCTGAAAATATGAGTTATGCGTTTTTCACTTTTTTGGTTTTAATAATATATTTTAATATTATTAATTAAAAAAACGCTTTTATTCCTAGCGTTTTTTATTTTAAAAAGTCATCGACTGAAAATATGAGTTATACATTTTTAGGTTTTTTGGTTTTAATAATATATAATAAATAATATAAAAACATAAAATAATAATATATAATAAATCTAAATTAATATAAATATATAATAAATAATATAAAAACATAAAACAAGTTTTTAAATCATATATTCTATTTTTAAAACATTCTAAATTAATATGAATATATAATAATCAAAATAGAAATATACATATATTATAAAATAACAAAATTTATCATACACATATATCATACATATAAAATACTAAATTGTCTATAACAAATTTTGACTATTTATTAATATATTTACGATTTTATAAATATTTAACATCTCAATTCATACGGTCTAATAATTTTTTAGCCATCAAATTCTAGACCTGATTGAATTTATATATTTAAAACTTGGGGACCAAGAAAATGCAACATTGCCGCTTTTATTCCTAGGTAATCTATTTTAAAAAAGACATCATCTAAAAATATGAGCTTTTTCAGTTTTTTCGTTTTAATAATATATTTTAATATTATTAATTTAAAAAATAATGTGGATAAAAAGAAGAAACTATCTTTTGCTATTATTTTTTATAAGAAAATTTATTTTATTTTTTTGTTAGGATATTATTTTGGTTTTTTTTAAAAAGGAATATTAAGAATAAAAAAAATACTTTTCTTTTTTAATTTTATTTTTATTACATTATAACGTGTTGTTCAATCAATCAATTTTTTCCCAACAAAATCAAAAGTGATTATTGTTTTTTATTTTTAGAATAAATTTAACTTTTGTAAAGTTGAGATTTATATTTTTAAGCTTAACATATTTTTATTAGTTAAAATTTTTGTGTTATGGTGAATATATAAGATATATAAAAATGATAGAATTTTTAAGAATTTTAGATTTTCTTACATTTAAACAAGAAATGTATATTTAAATATTTTTTAATTTGTAATAGTGTAAATAAAATGTTATTTTATATAGATAAATAAATAAAAAAAATATTTTCTTATTTATAAAAAATATAGGTAATAATTTAATTAATTATCTATTTTATACGGATTTGATTCACGTTGTTTAAATTTATTTAACTAAAAATTGTTTAAACTTTAAATATTTTAGAATAATTATATTTTAAATTAAAAAATATACCTTTTACATGTTATCTTCTTTCAATATTATCCTCTATTACTTATATATTATATCTTAGTTTATTCTAACCTTCTTTTTTTTCTTTTGAAGGATTAATTTTCATTAAATTAATTTTAATTATTTATCTTCTTATACAATTATACATAATAATTAAAAGATATTAGAATTAATTACTTTATATTATTGTCTTATTATTAAATTTTTATTTATCATATTTAATTATTATATTTGAAATTTTGATTTAATTTATATAATAAAGTAAATTTCAATTTGAAAGGTAAATTCAGAGTTTAGAGTAAGAGAGCAGTTCATAGAAGAAGAAACTAACATTTGAATATTTGTTCCATGTCAATAATTTGCAGATGGCATGGATCCTTAGGGAGTTATGCTTAACGTAGCAGCTCTCTCTCTCTCTCTCTCTCTCTCTCTCTCTCTCTCTCTCTCTCTCTCTCTCTCTCTCTCTCTCTCCAGGTATTTATATGTTATTATATATCTATAATGAAAAGAAAATGATGGTGGAAAAATAAAATCCATTAAGATTCACAAGTCTATGCATTGAAACAATAAATCTATCTCACACTTGTTCATCGCCATCACCTTTACTTATTATATTGGAAGGAAGATGATCCACTAGGCCTCAAGAAGAAGAAGCTCTATGTGGATGTTGTGATCCTTCATTAATGGGGACAATGACTATGAAGATGAAATCTAGGAAAAATTAACTCGGGGTTAAATAGAGAGAAAAGATGGTTTCCTACATGTACAAGAAGATTGCAAGCTTACAGACCAATTTTTGGGCTAGATTTGGAAACCAAAGATTGTTACTAGCCTGTAAACTAAATTTTGTATTAAAGTGGGAGGACAGGGGAAACTCAAAGTTGCCTTAGCCTAGAACAAGGGAAACTTACTCATCTTTATCATAGCACTTTTTGATGAAATTAGTTGTAAATTGTAGCCCTTAATCTAATCTCTTTGTAGCTCTTCTTACACGTTTTCCATCAATTCCTACACAAAAAAGAGAGGAAAGTGTTGTGTACATAGGGGTTTTCCTAAGTCAACCCCTAGTTTATGAATCAACCTTGAAATAGAAATGACATATACTTGAAAGGAGAGAATGTCAATATATAGCAGAGACTTGATCTAAAAATAGAAATTCTTATACCTTCAAGAACCTTCTTAATGTTGAAATGCTCATGAAGATGCTTGATGTTTTCTTTGATGACTTTTAGGATAGGAAGATCATGAATGCCTTCACAAATGCTTATATTTACAAATATCTCCATTGTCTTCTACGCATTGAATGATTGATCTCTTGAATTGAACTTGAGGCTCACTTGATTTATTTTGATTGATGTTTGAATGCTTATCTTTGTCTTATAAATGCTCAAGTTCCCGAAATAAGGGAGGTATCCTTGTTTATAACCTCTCCTAGTCATTTTAAAGTGAAAAACCTAAAGGAGGTTGGCACAGATCTAAGAGTCCTAATAAAACCAATAACCATTACATAATTAAAATTTAGGGCCAAATATTGATGATAGGAGCAACCCAAAGACTCCCTTGTAATCCACAATCACCCATATATGCCCAAAATAGACACAAATTTGGACCCATAGATGCTAAAAACAAGCTAATATTTACAATGTCACTTTTAACATCTTGGCATTGTGATTCAAACATCATTTTGTTGGTTCCTAATTGTTCCTCTATGTCATGCATGTGTTCTTTATCATAAGTTGACATCATTCCATTCCTCATTAATCAAACATGTAAAATTATTTAATTAATTAATAATATTTGTCCCTAATTTGCATCATATTCTAATCAATTTGACCTTTTGACCATGTCCAATCATGTTAATTTAGTCATTGGTCATATAATCTTGTCAATTGATTAATCATCCTTCTCGTGGTAAATAACCAATAATTTATCCCGTATTCCTAAGTCTTATGTCATGATAAATAAATATTATTTATTAACCCCCCTTTACATTATCCCTCATTAATTAATTTTGAAATTAATTAATTGTCTCTTTTTTAAATGTGAGAATTATTGAATTTTAAAATTCAAATATTCCTTCATCCTACTAATTTGCCTCCATTTCCCCTAATTGTGATTCACCTCCTACATGTTAGCCTCCACATTTCTTACATGTTCTCTCTCGCATGCAATGTTTTTGATTCATTGTTTTCCTAGTCTACATTCTGGTGAACCCTCCTACTGATAATTTTGTGAGTTTCTTTTGTTTGCATACAGGCAAAAATGTACGAAGTTGCACTTTAACTTATGATCTATGCAATGTTTCCTATTTTTAGCATGCAATGAATCATAGATTCTATTTTTTCTCTCAATCATTAGACTAGGAGGGTTTATTTAATGAACAATAAGTTTCAGCTAGCCTAATTAGGGGGATAAATGAACTAAAAATTACACAGCCTAATTAGGGGGATAAATGAACTACAAATTGCACATAGTCTAATTAGGTGGATCAAATAACCCAACAATTTTCACTTATATCTAAATAGGTCAATAAATTGAACCCTAAAATTTTCACCTAGTTTTAATTAGGAAGGAAAATAACAACAAATTATCCTATTTTGATCACATTTCCTTTCTTAATGGGTTCATGAACAATATTTTTCACCTATTTTTAATTAGGAAGGAAAAGAATAATAATTTGTGATGTTTTGATCATATTTCTTTTCTAATTGGTAAATGAATCATCTGTGTTTGGTATGTTTGGTGTGCTTGCACATCATAGGGTGGGCTTACTACTACACAAAGTATCC
Organism: Chamaecyparis obtusa; assembly: GCA_027943335.1. Classification (NCBI taxonomy): domain Eukaryota; kingdom Viridiplantae; phylum Streptophyta; class Pinopsida; order Cupressales; family Cupressaceae; genus Chamaecyparis; species Chamaecyparis obtusa. Next base: position 25,071 of record BSBK01014413.1, read on the forward strand.
CCTCCCTTTGCCCTTCGTGCGAACTTGGGTGTAAGAGAAAAAAGTAGCAACACCCTATTTTATTGTTTACATTAGAGGGCCTCACTTGGTGGGAAAAGTAACTCACCTTGAGAAGGAATCTACCCAAGTCGTCATAGGCTAAGGACAAGCTCTTCTAAATTTCTATATATATGAAAATGTGATTGTGACCATAAGTCCAATCAACTGGACGTGGTGCATGATATCTCTCCTCCAATATCTTTAACATGCATAAAAAATTTTGTTTTAAGGGTTGGGAGACCTTTTGAGGGAGGTCACCATTGCATCCCTTATGAAATATTTTTTTAAACATTTAGACATTTTAAAACAAATTGACAGTCCTTTAAGTGTTTTATAGTGAGTTGGCAGAGTAACAAGTTGGCAGAAAAATAGTTCTACAGAGTGGATTAATATTCTCGTTACAATACTTAAATAAGAAATTAATATGTCAGAATATTAATTATGAAGCTTATCACATGAATTCGTGGGGGGGCATGAAGACTATTTCAAGTAATGTCCTCGCATAGTTCTCACAAGCTGGTAGGCATCCAAATCTTGTAACTATTTTTCACGGTGAGTGCTCCACAGGTGGAAGGTTGCATGGAACGTTACAAATTATGAAGAGTAAATGAAGAGTCTTTAGTTACAATACTAAATGAAGAGTCTTCAGTTTATTGGAGAGGAAGAGTCATGTATTCACACTTATAAAATAGGAATATCTTCAAGAAATTGTGTATTGTTGACATGCCTAGCATTAAATTTGACAATATTAAGGTATTTCTTTGCAAATTCATCATTTATTTAGGAGCTTTCTCCCTTAAAGATTCAAAGTTCTTGCTACTAATCTTTAATTTTGTGTTTGTGAGTGAGTAGGTACAAGTGGAGGACAAGAATGTGCTCACAATCAGCGGAGAATGAAAGACTGGTGTTAAATCTGACAATATTAAGATATTTCTTTGCAAATTCATCATTTATTTGGGAGCTTTCTTGCTTAAAGATTCAAAGTTCTTGTTGCTAATCTATAATTTTCTATTTTTGAGCGAGCGGGTACAAGTGGAGGACAAGATGTGCTCACAATCAGTGGAGAATGAAAGAGGGAGGAAGAGAAAGATGTCAGATTCATCCTAATGAAGGGTGCTCCCCTTAATACCACAAACACCTAACAAAAATAGAGAAACAACAACAATATGCAATAACAGAAAATTGGCTTCTTATTATCTCCACAAATATGAAATTACAAACTTTTAGAATTACAATATGCAAAGCCACATGGGTATTCCCTTACAATATTCTGTAGGACAAAGCCTCGAATTATTACCCAGATCTACTACCCAGAACTGTCCCAAACTACCTAAGACAATACTACAGACCTTTCTTATATAGCCAATTTCCACCACCCGAGCAGGTTCCAAAAATTTAGCCCTTTAGGCCGACTAAACATAGAATTATTTATTTTCACATTTATTACAATAGGGTCGGCTCAAAAGAAATACAAAATATGATTTTAGGTAACCCAACTTCTGGAGGCCATAACTTTTTAACCATAACTCCATTTTTCTATTGTAACCACTTTTCAAAAATGCCATGACGAGATCTACAGTGCCAAACACACGCTAGTGCTAGCCAGTTGATGGTCGAATGCGATCCGGAGCCTCTAAGGCCTTCAAAATTGACTTGAAAGATTTTGTTCCAAAAAAAACCTCAATAACTTCACCAATACTCATGATGTGACAATGAAACTCAACTGGTAGGCTGAAATAACTGAGATGAACCTCCAACTGTGAAATCAGAACATTCTGAGATCATATGACCAACTTACTAAAAATAGTAAGTTTCCATAAATAGCAGCTCTGCACAAGATAACCCTTATTGAAAAGAAAACAGAAATATTTTTGGGTGATGCAAGATTGCTCTTACACCTAGGATGCTCCTACATCAGACACCCAGGGTAATTTGAGAAGTGACCCTGTCACAACTCAAGTGTGCAGAGGAAAACCAAGATGGTTAACCTCCTCCTTTGCTAGCCATGATGAATCTTCAATAGGTTGTCCTTTCCATTTGACCAAATACTCTTCATATGTCCTACTCCTTGTGCTTCTACCAACATGACTATGACCTAGTATGTCTTCAATCTCCTTGATATCTGAACTAGTTGCTGGAATAATCCACTGGTGAAATATTTAGCTCAGTAGGCAACTCAACCTCATATGAATTTACTGAATCATGGTTCTTTAGTATCTTACATGGCCCAAACTTTTTTATTTTCAACTTGTTATATGTACCAACCAAAAATCGCTTCTTCCACAAATGAACCATGACTTCATCTCCAACCTGAAATTCTTTATGCCTTCTTTTCTCATCTACCTTAGCCTTATACTGCACATTCATCTTGGTAATATGCTTCCTTACCTCCTCATGGATGTTCTTCAAATGTTCTACAAAATCCTCAGCTTCAGCACTACTTATTTCTCCTTTATGTATCTTTCTCAATTCAGATGCATTTCTTGGACTACTCCCATATACAATCTAGAATGGTGATTTACCAATGCTGTTATTGACAGAATTATTGTATGCAAATTCTGCCTGTGGTAAAATAAAATCTCATCCTATTGGCTTACCTCCAACCAAACATCTCAGCAAATTTCTCAAACTCTTATTCACCACCTCTATCTGTCCATCAGTCTGTGGATGATGTGATGAACTGAACTTCAAATCTGTCTTCAACTTCTTCTACAATGTACGCTAGAAATATCCTACGAACTTAGTGTCCCTATCTGAAACTATACTCTTTGGCAAACCATGTAGTCTCACTACTTCTCTAAAAAATTATTCCACTACATGAACAACATCATTAGTCTTCTTGCAGGGAATAAAATGTGTCATCTTTGAAAATCTGTCAACTATCACAAAAATTGAATCATGTCCCCACTGTGTCCTTGGTAAACCAATAACAGAGTCCATACTGATATCCTCCCAAGGCTTCTCTAGTACAGGTAATGGCTAATACAACCCTGTATTCTACTTCACTCCTTTTTCCATCTGATATACCCTGCAACTATGTACAAACTTCTTGACATCTTGTTCCAATTGCAGCCAATAATAATTCTCACTAACCAAAGAGAGCGTTTTATCACGACCAAAATGTCCTGCCAATCCTCCGCTATGCTTCTCCTTGATGAGATTCTCCCTCATAGAACTTCTTGGAATGCACAACTAACTCCCTCTAAATAGCATATCATCCTGAATGATGAAATCTAGCCACTTCGTTCTGTCTAGAGTAACGGATTTTTTACAAGCTTTCCAAGCTTCACCAAAATCAGGATCCTCTAGATACAAATTCTTGAGTTCCTTGAACCCAACCATCTCAATCTATATTTCTGTCAGCAATAGTTGCCTTATGCTAAGAGCATCTGTAACCCTGTTAGACTTTCCACTCTTGTGTTTCAAAATAAATGTATAACTCTACAAAAACTCAACCCATTTAAAATGCCTTTGATTCAACTTTCCTTGACTATTCAAATATCGCAAAGCTTGATGATCAGTATACAAAACAAACTCCTTAAGAAGCAGATAGTGTCTCCACTTCTTCAATGCCTGAACTATAGCATAAAATTTCTAATCATAAATAGAATATTTTCTCTTGGCATCATTCAACTTCTCATTGAAATAAGTAATAGGTTTAGTTTCTTGGCTCATAACAGCTCCTATTGCAGTACCACTAGCATCACGGTCTACTTGAAACACCTTATTAAAATCTAGAAGTGCTAAAATAGATTGTTTTATAACTTTCTGTTTCAATAGATTAAAACTCTTATCTGCCCCATTAGTCCACTTGAACTCTTTTCTATCCCCTCTCATTGCTTCAGTCAACGGTCCACAAATACTACTAAAATTTCTGATAAACTTTCTGTAAAAGCTAGCCAAACCATGAAAAGATCTTACCTCGGTAGCACTCCTTGGAGTAGGCCATTCAAGGATAGCATGTACTTTCTCTGGGTCCATTTTTAGACCTTCTGCTGAAACTACAAATCCCAAATTCACTAATTCTTTCTTCACAAAACTACACTTCTTCAAATTTATCAACAATTTCTCTTCTCTCAGCTTCTCAAACACCATACGAATATGCATCATATTCTCTTCCAATGTCTTATTAAAGATCAAAATATCATCTAGGTAAACAATGACAAACTTACCCAGAAATTATTTCAGAACCTCGTTCATGAGCCACATGAAAGTGCTCATTGCATTGGTTAGCCCAAAAGGCATGACTAACCACTCATACAGTCCTTCCTTTGTCTTGAAAGAATTCTTCCATTCATCCCCTTCTTTGATCTGAACCTGGTGATATCCACTCTTCATATCTATCTTTGAGAAATACACAGCCCCACTCAAACAGTCCATAATATCATCCATTTGTGGCAATGGAAACCAGTACTTGATTCTGATCTTGTTTATTGCTCTGGAATCTGTACACATCCTCCATTCTCTATTCTTTTTCAGTGCTAATACCGCTGGTACAACACAGGGACTTAGACTCTCTCGAATCAACCCCTTCTGTAATAACTCATGTACTTGTCTGTTCAACTCTTCACTTTCTGTTGGTGTCATTCTGTGTGCTACCTTGTTTGGAAAACTGGCACCTAAAATTAAATCTATTTGATGATTGATCTTCCTTACCGGTGGTAATCCATCAGGTACATTATCAGATACAATATCTTGAAACTCATTCAACAAATCTATAACCTCTACAGGTACATCCTCTATTTCCTCTTTTCCAGCTTTTGGAATTAAAGAAAAACACACATGCTCATGCCTCATACCATCTAGAAATTTTCTTCCCTGAACAAAAGTTATTCTTGCATTACCACATACTTTTTCTTCAGTCTCGTTCAATGGCTTTAGCTTATGTCGCACTCCAATCTTTGTCAAGGAATAGGTATTCGCACGACCATTGTGTACAACACATTTGTTAAACTGCCATGGTCTAACCAACAACATATGACATGCATCCATAGATATGATATCGCATAATACCTCATCTTGGTACCCACCGATCTTGAACTTTACTAGGCACTATTCACTAACCATGACCTTGTGGTCATCCTGCACCCAGGCAATCCGATATGGATGTGGGTGTTTTTGTCTCTTGAGCTTCAACTTTGTCACCATCTCTTTTGACAATAAATTGTTAGTGCTTCCACTATCAATAATCACATCACAGCATTTACCCTCACACTTGCATCGAGTGCAAAATAGGCTCCTCCTTTGTTCAGGTTCATTCTCACCACTCAACAGAACTCTTTTGTTAATCAACATTTTTCCTCTTTTAGTATCTTCAAAATTTAAGGATCTAGCATCCTCATCTACATGTGCCACTCTGGCCTAGCCTTTATTCCTCCTATCTATCCTTCCTTAGCATTGAGGACATTCAAATGCCCTATGACCCTCTTCTCCACAGTGAAAACGTGTTCCACGAAAGCCTCCTATTCCTGAACCTTGTCCTCTTCCTCTTCCTCTCTGATCTCTATGCTTCTGATCTTGGAAATGATTAGAGTTGTTTCCTCTCTAATTTTGACTACTACTGGCCTCATCCTTCTTTTTTGGATCTTCATTTCGGCCTCCATATGACCGTCCACCAGATTATCCAGCGCGACCTCTTCCATTTTGTCTACTGTCAAACTTCTTGTTCAATTTTTCCTCTATTTTTAGGGAAAATTGGTACTTCAATACTGTTCATTCAAACCAGATTCAGCTCCACCTAAATACTTGCCTCAACCCATTAAGGTAATGGGCAACTTTCTCCTTGTCAATTTTTGCATGGCCTATTCTGATGAGTATTCGATAGAACTCCACTGTATACTCTTGAACAGATCATTCTGCTTGCTTCAAACTTTGCATTTTCTTCAATAGGTCAAGCTCATAATCAACAAGGATAAACTGTCACTTTAATTTATCCACCATCCAATCCCATCTTGTGATTTTATCTTTCTCTCTTCTATTTCACTCTAATTGAATCTCTTGCCACCAGATCTTCGCATGACCTTTCAATCTGGCCTTCGTGAATTTGACCCTATCAGGATCCTCAATATCTTCATACTCAAAATATTCTTCACATTCATTGATCCAGTCAATCAACTCCTCTGAGTTAAGATTTTCAGAAAATGTCAGAACCTCAATCTTAGGTCATTTCCCGATCTTGGAAATTGCCCGAAAAAACCTTTTTTTCTCTGGGTTCACAACTTCGACTTCTCCTTCTTGATTTTCTTCTTCGACTTCATCCTCCCTTGCATCTCAGACATTAAGCTTCATTCCTCTGCGAATCTTTTCTTGTAATGCTCACACTTGTCTCTAGAGCACTCTAACCTCAGGTGTTACAACACTAGCTCTTCCGCCACGTTCCCTTCATGGAGGCATTTTCATGATGCGCACTGAAACCCTAACCATAGTCCTGGTGCAAACTGCCTCATAGTCGATGATCTGTTTACACAAAACCCTAACTGACAGTCCTGGTGCAAACTGCCTCACAATCGGCAATCTGTTTACACACTCAAGAACTCCTGCTCTGATACCACTTGATGAAGGGTACTCCCCTTAATCCCACAAACACATAACAGAAATAGAGAAACAACAACAATATGCAAGAACAAAAAATTAGCTTCTTATTATCTCCACAAATATGGAATTACAAACTTTTAGAATTACAATATGCAAAGCCACATAAGCATTTCCTTACAATATTTTGTAGGACAAAGCCTCAAATTATTACCCAGATCTACTACCCAGAACTATCCTTAACTACCTAAGACAATACTACAGACCTTTCTTATATAGGCAATTTCCACCGCCCGAGAAGGTTCCAAAAATTTAGCCCCTTAGGCTGACTAAACATAGAATTAGTTATTTTCACATTTATTACAATAGGGTCGGCTCAAAAGAAATACAAAATATGATTTTAGGTAACCCACCTTCCGGAGGCCATAACTTTTTCACTGTAACTCTATTTTTCTATTGTAACCACTTTTCAAAAATGCTATGATGAGATCTACAGTGCCTGACACGCATCAATGCCAGTCAACCAGGGGTCGAATGCAATCCAGAGCCTCTAAGGCCTTCAAAATTGACTTGAAAGATTTCATACCCAAAAAAACATTAGTAACTTCACCAATACTGATGATGTGGTAATGAAACTCAACTGGTAGGCTAAAATGACTGAGATGAACCTCCAACTGTGAAATCAGAACATTCTGAGATCATATGACCAACTTACTAAAAATAGTAAGTTTTCATAAATAGCAGCTCTACACAAGATAGCCCTTATTAAAAAGCAAACAAAAATATTTTTGGGTGATGGAAAATTGCTCTTACACCCAAGATGCTCCTGCATCAGACACTCGGAGTAATTTGAGAAGTGACCTTGTCACAACTCAAATGTGCAGAAGAAAACCAAGATGGTTAACCTCCTCCTTTGCTAGCCATGATGAATCTTCAACAGGCTGTCCTTTCCATTTGAACAAATACTCTTCATATATCTTGTTCCTTATGCTTCTACCAACATGACTTCTAGTATGTCTTCAATCTCCTTGATATTTAAACTGGTTGTTGGAATACTCCACTGTGCTGCTGTAACCTCATCTTCAACACCTCATTCATGATACTCTGTCAAATTTGAAACATTAAATACTAGTGAAATATTCAGCTCAGTAGGCAACTCGACCACATATGCATTTCTAGAATCATGCTTCTTCAGTATCTTACATGGTCCAAACTTCTTCATTTTCAACTTGTTATATGTACCAACCAAAAATCGCTCCTTCCACAAATGAACCATGACTTCATCTCCAACCTAAAATTCTTTGTCTTCTTTTCTCATCTGCCTTAGCCTTATACTGCACATTCATCTTGGTAATATGCTTCCTTACCTCCTAATGGATGTTCTTCAAATATTCTACAAAATCCTCATCTTCAGCACTACTTATGTCTCCTTTATCTATCTTTCTCAACTCAGATGCATTTCTTAGACTACTCCCATATACAATCTGGAATGGTGATTTACCAGTGGTCTTGTTGAAAGAATTATTGTATGCAAATTCTGCCTGTGGTAAAATCAAATCCCATCCTGTTGGCTTATCTTCAACCAAACATCTCAACAAATTTTCCAAAATCATATTCACCACCTCTATCTGTCCATCAATCTGTGGATGATGTGATGAACTGAACTTCAAATCTATATTCAACTTCTTCCACAATGTACGCCAGAAATATCCAATGAACTTAGTGTCCCTATCTGAAACTATACTCTTTGGCAAACCATGTAGTCTCACTACTTCTCTAAAAAATTATTCCACTACATGAACAACATCATTAGTCTTCTTGTAGGGAATAAAATGTGCCATCTTTGAAACTCCATCAACTACCACAAAAATTAAATCATGTCCCCACTGTGTCCTTGGTAAACTAAGAACAAAGTCCATATTGATATCCTCCCAAGGCTTCTCTGGTATAGGTAATGGCTGATACAACCCTGTATTCTGCTTCACTCCTTTCGCCATCTAACATACTCTGCAACTTTGTACAAACTTCTTGACATCTTGCTGCAACTGTGGCCAATAATAATTCTCACTAACCAAAGCAAGTGTTTTATCACAACCAAAATGTCTTGCCAATCCTCCGCTATGCTTCTCCTTGATGAGATTCTCCCTCATAGAACTTCTTGGAATGCACAACTGACTCCCTCTGAATAGCATATCATCCTGAATAATGAAATCTAGCCACTTCGTTCTGTCTAGAGTAACGGGTTCTTTACAAGCTTTCCAAGATTCACCAAAATCAGGATCCTCTGGATATAAATTTTTGAGTTCCTTGAACCCAACCACCTCAATCTACATTTCTATCTCCAATAGTTGCCTTCTGCTAAGAGCATCTACAACCCTGTTAGACTTCCCATTCCTGTGTTTCAAAACAAATGTATAACTCTGCAAAAACTCAACCCATTTAAAATGTCTTTGATTCAACTTTTCTTGACTATTCAAATATTGCAAAGCTTGATGATCAGTATACAAAACAAACTCCTTAGGAAGCAAATAGTGTCTCCACTTCTTCAATGCCTGAACTATAGCATAAAATTTCTGATCATAAACATAATATTTTCTCTTGGCATCATTCAACTTCTCACTGAAATAAGCAATAGGTTTACCTTCTTGGCTCATAACAACTCCTATTGCAGTACCACTAGCATCACAGTCTACTTGAAACACCTTATTAAAATTTGGAAGTGCTAAAATAGGTTGTTCTATAACTTTTTGTTTCAATAGATTAAAACTCTTATCTGCCCCTTTAGTACACCTGAACTCTTTTTTATCCCCTCTCATTGCTTTAGTCAAGTGTCCACAAATACTGCTAAAATTTATGATAAACTTTCTGTAAAAGCTAGCCAAACCATGAAAAGATCTTAACTCAGTAGCACTCCTTAGAGTAGGTCATTCGAGGATAGCTTGAACTTTCTTTTGGTCTATTTTTAGACCTTCTGCTGAAATTACAAATCCCAAATTCACTAATTCTTTTTTCACAAAACTACACTTCTTCAAATTTATCAACAATTTCTCTTCTCTCAACTTCTCAAACACCATACGAATATGCATCATATGCTCTTCTAATGTCTTACTAAAGATCAAAATATCATCGAGCTAAACAATGACAAACTTACCCAGAAATTCTTTCAGAACCTCACTCATGAGCCGCATGAAAGTGCTCAGTGCATTGGTTAGTCCAAAAGGCACGACTAACCACTCATACAGTCCTTCCTTTGTCTTGAAGAAAGTCTTTCATTCATCCCCTTCTCTTATTCGAATCTCGTGATATCCACTCTTCAAATCTATCTTTGAGAAATACACAGCCCCACTCAAATAGTCTATAATATCATCCATTCGTGGCAATGGAAATGGGTACTTGATTCTGATCTTGTTTATTGCTCTGAAATCTGTACACATCCTCCATTCTCCATTTTTTTTCGGTGCTAATACCATTGGTACAGCAGAGGAACTTAGACTTTTTCAAATCAACCCCTTCTGAAATAACTCATGCACTTGTCTATTCAACTCTTCACTTTCTGTTGGTGTCATTCTCTGTGCTGCCTTGTTTGGCAAAATGGCTCCTAGAATCAAATCCATCTGATGATTGATCTTCCTTACCGGTGGTAATCCATCAGGTACATTATTAGATACAATATCCTGAAACTCATTCAAGAAATCTACAACCTCTACAAGTACATCCTCTATTTCCTCTTTACCATCTTTTGGAATTAAAGCAAAACACACATGCTCATGCCTCAAACCATCTAGGAATTTTTTTCCATCAACAAAAATTATTCTTGCATTACCACATACCTTTTCTTCGGTCTCCTTCAATGGCTTTAGCCTATGTTGAACTTCATCCTTTGTCAAAGAATAGGTATTTGCACGACCATCATGTACAACACATCTGTCAAACTGCCACGGTCTACCCAACAACATATGACATGCATCCATAGATATGATATCACATAATACCTCATCTTGGTACCCACCGATCTTGAACTTTACTAGGCACTGTTCACTGACCATGACCTTGTGGTCATCTTGCACCTAGGCAATCTGATATGGATGTGGATGTTTCTGTCTCTTGACCTTCAACTTTGTCACCATCTTTTCTGACACCAAATTGTCAGTGCTTCCACTATCAATAATCACATCACAGAATTTACCTTCACACTTGCATCGAGTGCAAAATAGGCTCCTCCTCTATTCAGGTTCATTCTCACCACTCAGCAGGACTCTTCTATTAATCAACGTTTCTCCTTTTTCAGCATTTTCAAAATTTGAGGATCTGGCATCTTCATCTACATGTGCCACTCTGGCCTGGCCTTCATTCCTCCTATTTGTCCTTCCTTAGCATTGAGGACATTCAAATGCCCTATGACCTTCTTCTCCACACTAAAAACATGGTCCACGAAAGCCTCCTCTTCTTGAACCTTGTCCTCTTCCTCTTCCTCTCTGATCTCTATTGTTCTGATCTTGGAAATGATTGGAGTTGTTTCCTTTTTTATTTTGACTTCTATTGGCCTCATCCTTCTTTTTCGGATCTTCATTTCGGCCTCCATATGACCGTCCACCAGATCGTCCACCGCAACCTCTTCCATTTTGTCTGCTCTCGAACTTCTTGTTCAGCTTTTCTTCTACTTTTAGAGAAAACTGATATGCCTCTTCAATACTCTTCATTCAAACTAGATTCAGCTCCTTCTGAATACTTGGCCTCATCCCATTAAGGTAACGGGCAACTTTCTTCTTATCAGCTTCCACATGGCTTTTTCTGATGAGGATTCGATAGAACTCCTCTGTATACTCCTGAACAGATCATCCCGCTTGCTTCAAACTTTGCATTTTCTTCAGTAGGTCAAGCTCATAATCAATAGGGATGAACTGTCACTTCAATTTATCCACCATCCGATCCCATCTTGTGATTTTATCTTTTCCTCTTCTAATTCACTCCAATTGAATCTCTTGCCACCAGATCTTCGCATGACCTTTCAGTTTGGCTTTCACGAATTTGAGTCAATCAGGATCCTCAATATCTAAATACAGAAAATATTCTTCACATTCATTGATCCAGTCGATCAACTCCTCTAAGTTAAGATTTCTAGAAAATGTCAGAACCTCAATCTTAGGTCTTTTCTCGATCTTGGAAATGGCCCGAAAAAGTCTTTCTTCCTCTAGGTTCACAACTTTGACTTCTCCTTCTTGATCTTCTTCTTCGACTTCATCCTCGCTTTTGTCTCTGACATTAAGATTCATTCCTTTGTGAATCTCTTCTTGCAATGCTTGCACTTGTCTCTAGAGCGCTCTAACCTTAGGTGTTACAACACCAGCTCTTCCGCCATGTTCCCTTTGTGGAGGCATTTTCGTGATGCGCACTAAAACCCTAACGATGATCCTGGTGCAAACTGCCTCACAGTCGGCAATCTATTTACACAAAATCCTAACTCACGGTCCTGGTCCAAACTGCCTCACAATTGGCGATCTATTTACACACTCATGAACTCTTGCTCTCATACCACTTGATGAAGGGTGCTCCTTTTAATACCACAAACACATAATAGAAATAGAGAAACAACAACAATATGCAAGAACAGAAAATTGGCTTCTTATTGTCTCCACAAATATGAAATTACAAACTTTCAGAATTACAATATGCAAAGCCACATGGGCATTCCCTTACAATATTTTGTAGGACAAAGCCTCAAATTATTGCCCAGATCTACTACCTAGAACTATCCCGAACTGCCTAAGACAATACTACAGACCTTTCTTATATAAACAATTTCCACCGCCTGAGAAGGTTCTAGAAATTTAGCCCTTTAGGCCGACTAAACATAGAATCATTTATTTTCACATTTATTACAATAGGGTCGGCTCAAAAGAAATACAAAATATGATTTTAGGTAACTCACCTTCCAGAGGCCATAACTTTTTAACCGTAACTCCATTTTTCTATTGTAACCACTTTTCAAAAACGTCATGATGAGATCTACAGTGCCTAACATGTGCTAGCACCAATCAGCTAGGGGTCGAACGCGATTCGAAGCCTCTAAGGCCTTCAAACTTGACCTGAAAGATTTTGTACCCAAAAAAACCTCACTAACTTCACCTATACTGATGATGTGGCAATGAAACTCAACGGGTAGGCTGAAATGACTGAGATGAACCTCCAACTGTGAAATCAGAACATTCTGAGATCATATGACCAACTTACTAAAAATAGTAAGTTTCCATAAATAGCCGCTCTACAACAAGATAGCCCTTATTGAAAAGCAAACAGAAATATTTTTGGGTGATGCAAGATTGCTCTTACACCCAGGATGCTCCTGCATCACATCTGGATGGAGCGCAGACTCGACAAATTCACACACAAATTTACTATGCCTAATGATAGCAACATGGTCTCCATTTCTGCCAGCTGTTACGATGGAGTGTTAGTTGAAAAAGTTCTAATCTTTAGTTATTCTTTTTGAAGGCCATCGTACGAATCCATACATGATTAATCAAATTAAACCTTTTTTCTCCCTTCTCTGCAAAATGTTCTTTAGGTTTTCTATTAAAATAAACTTATATAATCACTAATGTGCAAGTTTTGATGGTGACCATCTCTGTTCCCATATCATCCATCCTCGCATGCATAGAAAATGAATTATGTTTGGTGCTCAAAGTTATTATTATCTTTTCCTCTTAAAATGACATTCTCTTAAGATGCTATGCAGGAAATAAAAGGGTGCGAAAAGAATGTGGAATTGTTTCTATAAATGTAAATTTGAAATTTCTCATTCTAATCACTTTACTGTAAGTTTCTTGTGCCATGCACTGCATGCATGTAGTTACCCAAGAGTATTGAAGTTAATGTTTATGAAATTGGAAGATTATGTATTTTTCCTGCTAATTACAATCCATCTTCACTCAGTGCTAAAATGGATTGTAATTAGATGACTGCACTCCATTTCTAGCGATGGGAAAATTTTGTTGTCATCCTCAGTTTTGTTAACAAGCCTCAGCATGTTGGGCACTGCAATCTCTGAAATGTTGAAGTTCAATTTCTTATTTTTGACTGCCTTTCGCTTAGGGTTTAGTCCTGCAGATCTGCGTTCCCAGATTTTCTTTCGAGAATCTAAGATTTTAAAGAGATCAAACATTTCGATTCCAGCTGCAAAGTTAAGAAAGTCACAACAAGGGGAGAGCAAGCATACCTGCAATCACAAGCCTTTGCTTAACTCTAGGAGCTCCCCGCCATGAAAATAAAGATCCATTTGAAATTCTACTATTGGAGGAGGACCTTTCCATGCTAATCAATTTTAATACTATAAATATTCTTGCAATCTTCGTTAATCTTCGTATTTTACCTAAATTTTGTAAACATAATTATACTGTAAAGTTCCAAAAATGGTCAGTATAAATATTTTAGAACAAAGAAAAGGATGGAGATTATTGCTACAGCAATGTGTGTGGGACGCTTCTGCAAAATAATTGAGCGGACCACAGTTCAATGTTTTAGGTGGGAAGATGTTTGAATAATTTTAAGCTCACAATGTTTGCAGACAAGATTGACATCGTAGAAGACCAAAGGGTTCACCTCATTGACAAGGAAAAGCTCTATGAATTTCTAAATACATAATGAATGAGGTGAGCCCACAAAATTGTATGAGAGCATATTGAAAATTGACTAGAAAGAAAGATTCTTGAGATTATCAGAACACACATGGCTCTGTAAGTGTGGATCCCGCAAATACATGGTCTGCAAGTGTGTTTTGATCAAAATTAAAATTGCAAGTTTGGAAACTGAAATAATACATTAAAGTTTTTAGAGTTCATAATATTCAATTTTTCCTAAATTTTGGAATCGAGTGTGTAATATATTTTCATCAATGTTCGATACCACACGCTATGATATCAAAAAAATATTATTCAAAAGGTCCATTATTAATATGTGGGGAGGCCGGATCCATAAGAACTAAGGAATATTATGTTGAGGAAAGAAGTATTCAAATAGTTAAATCTACAAGCTTCCAAAGAGAAAAAAATCAATGCTAACGGGGCTCTTGTGAATGCACGGCTTCTAGAGCCGTGACTCATGGAGTGATTTTCTCTATATCAATGAGAAATCCCTCCTCATAAATCTACCCATCTCCATTCGATCATTCAATCCAGACGGTATAATGGCAACAGTTTCTATTTTTGCGCTTCTTCTTGTGGCTAGACTAGCCACATCTCTTTATATGGATGCTGGCTATCCTCCTGACAAAAACACACTAGAGGACAAATTTTATTTTTTTCCAGATTTATGAAAACATAGTCATTTGTTTTCAAATTTTTTTTGTTGTTTTCAATTCAAAATATGCAGATCTTGAATTTTTCAAAAATCTGTTGTGTTTTCGGATTTTTCAAATCTGGTCAATGGTGCATTTTGTCTAGAGGATAGCCACCTCCCTTTATATGCAAGGTAAGTTGTATTGCTAACTCAAAACTTCTTTAGGTAATTGAATAATATAGTCATCTAAATATGATAATGTTTTATTAAGGTAATTCATTATTATGATTTATTTTATTAAGATAATAAATTTAAGATACAATATAGTTAGACAATTGCAATTAATATTTTCACTGCTAATTTTCATAAATGTTTATAAATTGGCTTAAAGAAATTAGGAGATATCATGTTTTATTTTCATTATCAATTATTTAGGTAACTATAGGTAGATCTATTCATTATAAATTACTTTTTTTTATTATAAATCAATTTGTTAGCTAAAAAACTTGTTAAAACGATAAAATTTTAACATTTTTCATTATTTAGTGATTTTATTATATTTCACAAAAGAGTTGAATTTAATGATGTAATAGATGTGTCAATATGTAATATATGTCTTTTCCAAAAAGAATTAAATTGTTAAAATCGGAGTTTTAAATATATATTTCAATATAAAGAAATACTTGATAGATTTAGAAATATACTCTTCTATAGAAATAAATACATTACTAAATGACATATTTCAAAAATAAAATGGATAAAATTAATTGATGTAACAAAGCCTCGTATGTATGCATGTCCCTTCCACTAGACACATAAATTGTTAGAATGTAAAAATCCATTACATCATCATTAAAGGAACCATTGAATGACACAAAATCAAAGAGCATCTCAAAATCAATATCATATGTATTGATACCATTCAATGATAGTGGTCTAGGCAATAGTGATTTACAAATGTTACAAAATATATTTTGAATCCCTTACCAAGACAATAGTGATGAAGCACAAATAAAGGATATAATCTACTCTTTAATTGTGTCTTAAGAAATTATATACGATAAAAACCATTAGATCTAAATATTATATCTATATTAGGGTTATATGATAAATATTGCAGACAAATATTAGAAATATGATTATAAATAGGGTTATAATCATGATTACAATTAGAACTAAAATAGGATTAATGCTAGAATTTTAAATAGAGTTAGGTAAGGATTACGATTTTAAATTAGAGTTAAGTACTAATTATGATTGTAGTTAGGGTTATAATTAGGATTAGGCTCTACTTAGATCAATGTTACAGTTTAATTAGGATAATAGTTAAATAAGGATTAGAGTTAGTGTTCAATTAGGGCTAGTGTTCAATTAGGGTTATAGAAGTATTCAAATCAAAATTCTTTTACCTCTATTTTGAATAATTTACCCTAGAAAGATTTCAAAATTATAACCATAAACATGACATGAGCCTAAACCATTCAATTAGGGTTATATAAATATTCAAATCAAAATTCTTTTACCTCTATTTTGAACAATTTACCCTAGAAAGATTTCAAAAATATAACCATAAATATGACATGAGCCTAAACCATGAACCCTAACCCTCACCCTAACCTTCAACCCTAATCCAAATGATAAGACCTAACACTAAACATAATCCTAATCCTAAATAAGATCGAAACTCTAGAACCCTAAACACAATCTTGACTTCAACCATGGCATAAACCTAAACCCTTCAACTAAATTTGATCAAAACAAAAACCCAAACATAATATAAAATCATAGACCCTTAAACTAACTTTGGTCAAAATAAAAACTCAAAACATAATTAAATAATCTAAACCCTAATCCTTAGGATAGTTGTAAATCCTAGCACTAATAAAAGCTATAACCCTTACCATAATGCTAAACATTATGTAAAACCTTACCCTAACCATAATATTAAACCTACCCTTCATCTTAACCCAAACCTAAAACATAAACCCTAACCCTAATAAAAAACCTAACCTAACCATAATATTTTCTATGATGTAAACCCTTACCATTAATATAATCCTAACCCTAAACTATAGTACTAATCCTAACCCTAATCAATTTATTATAAAACTTTAAATTATATTAGTTACATGTGTATGTCATATAATTTATGATTATATATTTGAATTATAAACCTTTAAACAAGTTTTATTTGTGCATGTACTTAATTTTGTTTTCCAGGATATGTGTATGTTGTTGTTTCACCTGAGGATAATGAAGAGCAGACATAGTATTGGTTAGCTCTACATGTAGAACCTAAGAAAAAGCTGATATGTCATCAAGTAGATGATAATTTTCAGTATCCAATGGGGTTTGTTGTGGTAGTTGGTACATGGCTACACAAATACCTAACAAGAAGGAATGGTTTACTAGCTTTTGAAGACTACCAATCAGAAAAGAAGATTATGCACTATGCCCATTTGGTAGTGGCAACAAATATCAAATTGGAAACATACAAAGGGAGACCTGCTAATAAAATATTTTGGACACTTTTAATGGAAGAGCATGAGGCAATCATAGACACATTGCAGAAAAGAGAGGATGCTAATGGTACATTAGGTTGAATAAAATTTATACATGTAAGTTTTTGTTCAATTTGTCATATTTTTATATATTTTCTACATGTCTTCTTTGAAGTGTCATAATTTATAATTTAGAGATATAGATTTGAAATTAAAATTAAAATTGACTTTAAATGAACTTGTATAAATTCTAACATTTCAACAGGTTTATCTTTATGATGCAAGATGTTTGGAAGAACATAGACATGAACTATTTATGTAGTACAATGCACTCATGTATTCGTACAATTTTAGATTTGTAATTTAAGTTCACATGATCTCACTTTTATTCATCAAATTTTGTTTTAAATATTTAAGTTAAATTCATAACTTTGTATTCACCTAATTTGGTTCTAAATATTAAATTATGCACATTGGTCAGATTATGTTCACTTAATAGATTATGATAGATTTATTTGTGCATCCATAAATTCATTATTCAAATTAATAGATCTCATTATTTTTAATTAAGTAAAACAGGTTTTACAGGGTTCCTAAAACCCACTACAAAATAAAATGTAGCAGATATGAGTTCAGATCTAAGCTAAAGTAGAGAAACCAAAGGAACAGGCCACAGAAAGGCTGACTGATAAGCTACCACAATAAAGGAGTAAACAAAATAGAGCAAAAAAGAGATAGGCACCAGATGTTGGGGTTAAGCAAGGCTCCTGAGCATTGCGACATCATTGCATTCAAGGACCCCCATCTTCTCTATTGCCTCTTTAACTTTCTAAATGTTGTGGGGTCCATGGGAGCCACCATCATCCCTATTTTTCTTTATTCTAGCTCTAGTTCTCTTACCTGGACCATCATTGGGCTTCTTCTTATCTTCCTCTCTGGTCCTCTGATCTTCCCTATAGTCCATCTTATCTTCCATTTTGTTAATTAGAAGCTTGATATGCTCATTGGATGCTTTGAAATTCCCTCTAGGGTGTCCTCAAGACTATTCATTTTTTATTCCAGGTGATCAACCCTAGACTCCAAGCTACGCTTACGCTTTGTGGCTTTGTGGTCCTTATCATCAGTGCTCTGAATTTTGTCTTTGAGATCTTCAATTTCATGGAAGAGCCATTTGAAGGACCTATAATGGTCCAGCATGCTATTCTTAGCATTTTTTAGGAGATTCATCTCCATTTCCCTCACGTTGTTGCTGAGAACCACCAGAGCAGGGTCAATCAACTCCACCTTATGGATTTTTTTATTAGTGTCCTCCAGGATTTTGGGGTTCATGACCTCCCTTATGATCCCCATATGCACTGTGTTGACACTGAAATTCCTCCAAACCTTTTTTCCTTTTCCAGACTCTTGACTTTGATATTCCCCTTTGGACTTTTCTTCTAAGGTCTCATGCAAATTGGGAGACAGGGTAGAGGGATTACCCTGGTCATCTTTGGGGTCCTCAGAAATAGGGTCTTGAGTTTCATTGTTGGTTCCTGACAGAGGCTGAGGAGGGGGGACTTGTCATCGCTGATAGTGAGATCAATAGAGAGACGGCCTGAGCAATCCCCCTTAGTGTTGAGGTTTTCCCCTTTAGCTTGTTCTGGCATTTTTGTGGCTTCCTTTTTATAGTTGTTATCCTCATCATCTGTATTCATTTCTTCCTCATTGTCGTTATACTCCTCATCCGAGGGTATCTCCTTTTTGTCCTTCTTTTTCGGAGAGTTTTCAATTTTAACTGAACTTGAAAGTCTCTTCTTGGATGAAGACCCCTGTTTCTAAATTTTCAAATCTTCTTCCTCATAATCCTCAAAGTGCATACCCTCACTATTACCTTTTGAAAGGATGTAGTTTGACCCAGAATCTTCACTGTTATCCTTTTTATTCGCTATTTCCTTACCCAAAATTTGAGCTTTAAAGAAATCATAAATTAACAGTAAAAAGCCCTCATGCAGAGCAGGGTTAGCTATGTTCTTCTCTCTAAAGCCATCAATATTCTCATTTATGAAGGAATAGAGATAAAATGGGATGGAAACCTTTTTTTCGTGCCTGAAGTGGTTCAGCAAGACAAAGTGGTAGGTACGAATTCTATCAAACCTGGTATCCAGAGTGACGTATGAGATGAGGGCCTTGAGAACAAACTTCCATAGCATTTTCATTCCCACAGGCTGATAGTAGGTTCCTGTCCTAACAATAGCCTTTTTCTCCTCCTCATCTCTCACAACGTCATTGACAGCATTGTCAGAAATTTTACGATCCCTATAAAAAAATTTCACTACTATGGGGATGCCTGTGATTGTAAAAATCACCTCCTTAGTGACAGTGAAGGCCTTACCCTCAATCTCCATAATACCTTCATTCTAGGTTTTGATGAAAATATTTGTGACCACCTTCCTACTGCCATGAACTCTTTCTATGAAGGTGATGATTTCCCCTTTCTGCAAGGTGCTCCAAACCTTAGTGCAATTCTTCCACTTCTTACTATCATTCTCAGGCTCCCTTCTGTGTCTTTCCCCAACCATGGCTATTGTCTGGGTTTTGGCTTCTCTCTAGTGAGGCAAAACCTTAATACTTTTGGTCTTTCTTGTTGCCTTTGTTCTTGGCTCTCTTGTTTTTTGCCTTTGATGATGAATATAGTTCTTGGGAAAGGAAACCCAGAAAGCATGCAAAGGGGACGCGTAGTAATTAGCCTTTCTGTCCCTCCAGTGGTTGTCATTAATGTAATGACTCCTCTAAAAATCCCCTTTATCTTTCATAATTATCTTTTATGATTCCCTTGGTACTTTGGAGTCTGTCCCCATCAAGTAAATCCTTCACTTCACCTGGGAGATCTCTGGCATGGTGCCACCTCATCTGAGCTTCCTTTTTTACTACCAGGTTGGTGAACCAGTTAGTGATGCTATTAGCTTCCCTATACATGTGGGAAATGTGGCCTGCTTCAAATTTGTTAAGAATGGCCCACGTTTCTTTGATCATGTTGGAAATAGACCAAGACAAGGACAAGATTTAAGCTTTTGATGATGTTCATTGAGCCACCTTCCAGCTAGAGCTTTTTGACCCCTATGTCATAAGCAAGTTTGGTGACTTGGAGGGTCGCACTCGCTTCCGCGAAGTGATTAGTTTGAGATCCAAGAGGAGAGATAACTGCAACTAAACCAAAACCAAATCTATTCCTAATGATTCATCCACTACCCACCTGGCCAGCGTTCCCTTTGGCTGCATCATCAAAATTGGCTTTGGACTAGCTTGCTAGTGGGCATCTCCAGGTCCAGTTTGTCTTTTTTCCTGAGCTGTATCCTTTGCCTTTCCTGAAAAAATATTAGAGCCACCATAGTAAAAGAAATTTTCCTTAATAATAAAGTGGATCTTTTCAAACATTATTTTTGGAGGAGAGGAGCAATCATGGAAGATTCGGTTATTGTGTTCTTTCCAGACTCCCTAGCAAAAATGAGAGAGGATCTAGGAACAAAAAGTTCTATAATCCGAAATAAAGCTGGTGAAGGCCCATTGAGAGAAGAGGTCTTGGAAGGACATGGGAAAACACCAGGATACGTCTAGGGAAGAAAGGAGGAGGTTCTAGATGATACTAACAAAGGGGCAATGAAGGAACAAGTGAACCATCGATTCAGATTGACTTCTGCAAAGCACACACCTGTTGGGAATCTGAAATCCTCTCTTAATGAGGTTATCAACTGTGAGGATACGGTTCTGAAGCAAAAGCTAGAAGAAGACATTGATTTTGGGAGTAAGGGCAGGGACCCAGGCTTTTTCCCAAAGTGGTTTGACTTCTTGAGTTTGGGGCAGCTGAGATGAATAAGCTGAAGCCACCGTGAAGTTGCCATTTGAAGTTTCTTCCCAAATGAGCACATCTTGGGCATTGGAGAGAGAGACCGCATTGAGAGCCATCATCAAAGGGGCCAAGTCCTGAGATCTCTAGGAGAGGTCTACCCATGTGTCTTCCATTCTGTAGTTGTTGGCTTGGGAGCCAAACATTTGGATGCATTCTTCCCTCCATAAGTTGAAATTCTCACTGTCTCTCAAGCATCCCATTTGAAGCCAGTTGTCATTCCAGAAATGTATGGACTGACCATTCCTAATTTTCCATTTTGCCTTGGATTTAGCCAAATCCTTAGCATTGAGAAGATTGTTCCATATAACAGATCCTTTCAGATGATTTGTCTCTTCAAAGAAGATCTTTATAGAGTTTTTTGTGAGCTATTTTTCTTCAATTATGTCCTACCATTCCCCTGTGCTGTTAAAGATTCTCCATATCTTTTTTTCTTAGAGAGCTTTGTTGAATGGTCTTATTCTCCTTATTCAAAGTCCTCCAGCCTTCTTTGGGTGACAGACTTTCTCCCATGCTATAAGGGGGATGCACTTATGTTCTTTTGTTTCGAACCAAATGAATCTTCTCTGAGTGCTTTCCATAGCCTCTGCAACTTTAGCCAGAATAGAAAATATACTTAATGTGTAGGTCATGAGATTTTGAAGGGTCGACTTGACCAATTGAATCTTTCCTTCCTAACTAAGGGTAATCCCCTTCTAGCCTGCGAGCTTCCTGTTGAATCTGTCTATGAGTTTATTCTAGAAGGCTTCCAACGGTTTAACACCTAGGGGAAAGACCAAATAATATGATGAAAAAGAGCTGATGCCACAACCCAAGATGTTAGCAATTTTCCTCTATCTCCCCTCCTAGGTGTTGATAAAGAAGATGGAGCTTTTGTTCTAATTTATTGACTGACTAGTGGCTCTGGTATAAGTGTTGGGAAGGTCCTTCACCACTTTGGCTTCTCCAACTAAGGCCTCACCTCCAAGGATAGTGCCATTCACAAACTACTGGTGAGAGAAGACATTGTTCCCAGAGGAAGGATTGATTCCTTTCAGAGACCCCTCCCTCCTAGAATTGGAAATAGATCTACCAAGGCATTCAACAATAATGATAAAGAGGATAGGAGACAAGGGGTCCCCTTGCCTCAGGCCTCTTGTGGGTTTAAAGAAGGTTGACAGGGATCCATTGTTCAAGATAGCCAGAGAGGGAGTGGATATTATTTTCTGAATGACCTTACAAGATTTAGAATTAAATCTGAAGGCTTCAAGAACTCTAAGGAGGAACTGCCAATCAACCCTATCATAAACCTTTGAAAGGTCAAGCTTGAGAAGAAAACCTTCCCTATTGGCAGCAACTAAGGAGTGAATTACGTCATGCACCATCATTATGGAGTCCAATATTTGTCTTCTGGGCACAAAGCCAGATTGCTACTGAGAGATCACAAAGGGGAGGACTTTCAGTATCCAGGAGGTGATAACCTTGGAAATGATCTTTAGAAAATAATTACAGAGACTGATTGGCCTAAAATTCTCCATTGAATCCACCCCAGAAGTCACTAGGAAGGTAACATTGAGCTCTTTGAGGAAGTTTTTCAAACCGAAGAATTCCTGCACCTCTTTAACCACATCTTCTTTCACCACATCCTAGTAGAGGTGGTAGAAGAACATTGGGAATCCATCGGGGCCAGGGTCTTTGTCTGCTGGGAGAGAGTCCAGACTCTCTTTACCTCTATCATATCCGAGACAGAGCATAAGGATTTTTTTTGACCTTCAGATATGATTTTTGGGGTAATTATAATAAGTTTTTCCTGATCCTAATGTGAGAGCTCAAGGTCTTTAGAAAGGAGAGAAGAGAAATAAGCTATGGCTTCCTTCGCTATGTCCTTCTCCTCCTTCAAGATTTTGTCTCCCTTTTTCATACTACTGATCCTGTTAGCCGCTCTATGTCTCATCGTGGAGAGGTGGAAGAAACAAGTGTTTTAGTCTCCTTCCCTTAACCAAATAGATCTTGATCTCTACTTCCAAAAAGTTTCCTCTTGCCCTATGATATTATGATAATCAATTAGGATTGATTTCTCCTTATTCAATGTATTATGGTTTTTAATAGTTAATCATTGTTAGATAGATGGTTTTTAATAGTTAATCAAGCTCAATAAATTACTTGTAACATCGAAGTCAATATTAATTAATGGTTTTTAATAGTTAATTATCAAAGTCAATATTAAGTTTGTAACATCCATATTGTTCTTGTCAATTACATGTATTAATAGATCTCATTGTTAGATAGATGGTTTTTTTTATAGTTAATCAAAGTGTTCATATTACTTGTAATATATCTAGATATTGTACTTAGATCAATTACACATGAATTAATAGATCTCATTGTTAGATAGATGGTTTTTTTAGGATATTGATAAATCTAATTACAATTGATAATAAAAATGATTTCTTTTCCATAAGCTCATATATATAAATAACAACTCATGATTAAGATAAATAATATAACAAGTCTTGAAATAATTTACATGTATCATAATGTCCATCATATCAACTCATGATATATACATACAATCACAAAACAAAGTCATACTCTAAAAATAAGTTCAAGTACAATATATGATAACAAGTGGACTAGTATGTAATGCAAGTCCTACTCTAACAACAAGTAAAAATAATATGAACAAGTCCAGATAATCATCATCATAAAACAAGTCCAAATAGTCATCATAATCTAACTCTACTCATCTAGCTGATCTGCAGTCCTCTTCACTCCATGTGAAGAGGACTGCGATGCATCAACATACTCTGTCTGGTCCTACGTACCCTCATCCTGCTCTGTCTAGTCTCGAGTACCCTCATCCTCAGCTACATGAAAAGTGGATGCAGCCAAGTCCTGTAAAAACATTTAAAGTACAAATTTTTAATAATTAGGTGTAAAAGATCTAGATACACAATAGACATTGAAAATTTACTTTTAATCATCACCTCAAAGTATAGTGTCGATGGATGCATTTGGCTTAATCCTATAGCCAAGCCAAGACTCATGGTGGTGTCGACCTGAACAACATATATAAAGCATGATCAAATTTATAATACATATATACATAAATTATAAAGTATATATAACTTGACTATACATTTAAGGAATAAAAACATGTGTACATTAACTGTGTGTGCCACGTAGCTAATGTCACCGATGAGTCAGGACATAAATGTGATTGTGCAACATGAGACAATCCAAAAGCCTACAATTGCACAAAAATAAGTGTGAATCAAAGTTGTACATACATTAGTAAGATATAAACACTTAGAATTAATAAATGAAAAACATACTACATGTATATGCGGCTGACTCTTGGTGACTGGTGGGGCAGAGAATGAAGGACTACCAATCTCAGTGGTACATGAGAGACCCTACAAAATCACAAAAATATGTCAAACACATTATTAATTAAAATTTATTTTGTTTAAAGTTTAAATGTATCAAGATCAAAGTGTATACTATAAATGGAGCACCGAGATGTTGAGGTGTCGATGTCATATGATGATGGCTAATGAATGATGGAGGGTCAACCCTCCTCTATTCACCAAAAAACCCACATGTTATGACTCATAATTGTATAAATAAGAAATTTAATATTGCACTATATAAATTATAATTAAATTTACCTGTGCAAGATGATCATCATCTGCATTGATTAAATCAACATATGAGGAGATATCATCTCCGACATCACTATGTGCACCATCATCATCATCAGCATATCCACCATGTGCGCCACCATCATCATCACTATATCCACCATGGAAAACATGGCTAGCATCAGGATCAGACTCAAGACCCCTACATATACCCCCACAACTCATGTGAACATGTGCTATGTTGGGGGCAGCCCTCACCTTGGTCAAGTGCTATAACAAATTGCTCATAAGGGCACTCAAAGAACCAAGAGATGATTGCACTACTCGATGATGGATAGGTGAAGGAACTACATGAGGAGGAAGAGGAACAAGAGGCTCATTGCACACATGATTTCTAGTTCTGTCACTCAATTTGGCCCATGGCCTATCCTGTGGCATGCCTCGACCAACCCCCTGGAATGCTCTCATGTCAAAATAATTGGGTTTCCTACCCAATTCAATTTTAGCCCATAATTTCTTCAAAAAATAAAGTGGGACCTCATGATTATCATGTGGTGGATGGTCAAATACCATCCACCACTGCTCCCAAAAATGCTCTACTATATCGGGGTGTCTACACCATCTAATCGAAATATGTGGCTTCTTGCCAAGTATCTGCTCACTCGTTGCAAGGTTTAAAAAATATCGTGCCATATCAATTTTTGTAATTTTTAAATTATTAACCTCTTTATAAGAGAGGCCATCAGCATAACATACACGCATACTATCCCTCCATGACTTGAAACTATCAATCTCAGACTCTAATGTGTGTATAGAATCTACTATGCCTTGCATGCCATCTGCAAGGTGTAGTAGTTGGGCTGATGGATTGGGATCATTTCTAATAATATTTAAATGTCTCTCATTATTGCCTCTACATTTCTCCTAATATTATCCCTTAACTCTCTAGGTGGAGGTGGAGGTGGAGGAGGTGGTGGTGGTGCATGCTAACCTATAACCTCATCAATATGAAAATCATCCATATTGCCAATTTGCGCGCACATAAAAATGTTATAATTTACAATTAACATACTGTAAATTATATTTTACCTTACAAAGAATGACTTAAATAAATAAAACTTGAGAGAGAGAGGGGGGGGGGGGGGGGGGGGGGTTATAGGAACTAAATTAAAAATTATGGACTAAATTAAATGAATTAATAAATATATTAATAAATAACATATAAAAATAAATTAAATAGTCATAAATAAATTAAAAATTAACATATAAGTTATTTACATTGTATAGGTTACAAGGCTTTTGATGTTTTAAAACCTTGATAGGATACCCGATCTTCAACAACTTGGTGGAAGTATATACAAGGCCATGGAAAAGATGCAAATTCAAAAAGACACGGCAAAACACATGGAGAAAGAGCATTCCCGTTGGCTCATAAGATTAAAAAATGTCTACATCTGAGATTCTGAAAGGATGATTCTGATTCTTGCAGTTGCCAAAACTCATAAGACTAAATTGGAGAAGGCAAAGAAGCCAGTGAAGAGAAAATAGCTTTCCCCTCTTTCTTTTTGGATAGACATTGTATAGTCAGTAAATGGCCACTTTTCATTTACAGACACTATAGAATATAAATGGATTCAGTTGATTTTGTAACAGCTCAACTCTTGAAGCCTATATGTAATACTTTGAAAATCAATGAAAAGGTCGGCTAATTTTTGGTGTGAGATACATCTTGTTGCAGAGTCAATTGGAAATGTGTTTTATGCCATTTATTTACTATTCCATGCATTTGTAAGTGGGAATGTTTGTTTTCCTTAAGCTGAATTGAAATTAGTGAATAGACGAAGTTCTATTTTTCTTCTTTAATATAGCTAATCAATAGTAATCAAAGTATTTCTTGAAGGATGGGAGAATACACATATGCCCTGTTTAGATTGTTTTCATTCACGTTGTTTTACCGCATTTCATTATTTCTAGTAAAGTTCGTTGATGTATCATCATTGGTGTGAATTCATAAGCACTATGAAATTGAAGAGTTGGTTAGATTTAGAAATCAAATTCACCGCCTAGATTAGTTTCTCAACGAGGGCTAATTTAGTTGCCTCTCCTGTTCTCTGGTTAAGAACATACCCTCTTTAGGTTTTAAAACAAACAAAATTCATTGCATATCTTTACATAAGGGAGTGATACCTATTAAAATTTAGAGGGAAGTTAGTTGAAAAGTTAATAACTTTTCGACCGTTCGTATTCACATTATTTCCTAAGGATATTTTGGGCAACTAAAGAGTTAGGTCTAAAAGGAACAATCTATTTACCAACAATATGTTGAGATGAATTTTGTAGTGGGAGGTCATGCCTTAACTATCTTCCATTCAATCCTAAAAGTAATGGGGAAGTGGTTTGACAACATAACATCATAAAGAGGAATGGGAGGAACCTCTTTCTTATTAGAAAAATTAAAAAAAGATTATGCAGAAATCATGGTGCAATCAAGCCTTTTTTAAATCATGTCTGAGCCCAATCTAAAATTAGACCAAGTATGCCAAACCCAATCATTATGGTGGCGACCAACATTGGGATAAAAAAGGCCCTATTTATTACGCATGTAAAACTAGGCTTCTCTTTCTCTAGCTGTCCATCAGAAAGGAACTATCCCATCTTTTTTAGAAGCCACCTCAACCATATTAAAATCACCACAAGCTATCTCCAGAGATGTGATCTTTCAACAACATTATTGGGAGCATAAACATTAACTATTCTAAAAGAATGATTTTTAATTGACAAAACAACCTAGATAAATTTTTGCATGGGGTCAAAACCATGATTAACAAGAAATTAAATCAAATGAGGGGAAAGAAGACTAGCTACTCCACCTTGACCAACTTCATGTTGTGAAGAATAACAATGCTATCAGGCCAAATCAACCGACATGCATCCTGAAGAAAGAAACCAATAATTTTCACTTCTTGGAGACATAAGATATGTAGGACAACATCATGAATAGAAACATCTCTCATAGTATATTTTCTCTGCAGGTTTGCAAGCCCCCACACATTCTAGGAGATGTAATTCATGGGAAAAAATCTTGCATCTCATCCTCATCCTCAAGAGAGGAGAAACTATTTTGCAAGAACTAAGAGGTATCCTCAAAGCAAGGAGACTCACCTGAAATGAGTCACCACTTTTCAAAAACCTCACCTTCTTCATTCTCAGCATGCCCAGAAGGGTTGCGAGAACAATGCAAAGTTGGAGAAGAAGAAATATTGGAAGCTGCTTGCGGGGCACAAACCAAAGGTGGGTGAGTAGAACTTGTTACCACAATATTCCCCTATTGAACAAGGTTTGAAATAAGAGGTGATATAGCCCTTTTTGGAAGTCCAAAAGAAGAAGAGGTATCTGAACCACCACCATTTACCCTTGAGGAAACTGTGTGTTAGCCCTTGCAATCCACAGTCCTCCATTCATCTTTTTTCAGCTCGTCTTTCTTCAAACCATCTTGAGGATGAGAATCAAAATCTTTGGGAGGGGATTTAGTTCTTGAAACCGCCAGAGGGTAGTCTTTGATCTTGTGCTCGATTGATTGGCACCAATAAAAGGTGTTCGATAGGTTTAGATACATGACCTTCTAAGAAAATGTAGAGCACCAATTTGAATCTCAAGGGTTTCTTTCAGATCCCACGAGAGATCAACTTCAACACAAACCCTTTTTTAAGGGTGAGTGATAAAAATATGCTCATGTTCAAGACAAACAACTTTACCAAGCTTTTGTGCAATGGTTTGAATGAAAGGCTAGCAAGGCTAGGGAAGGCTAGGGAACTCGACCCACACAAGAACCTTAAGCTTCTTGTCATTCGAGACTGTGAAGTCTCAACACCATTGTTGGAAAGCCAGAAGAGAAGACCTAACAGTCCATGACTCACGAGAAAAGATAACTTTGACATGGGCAGGGTTGGAAAACCAAAATAGAAAAAAAACTTTAGTGAGGTTTTGAATGCCGTCAAGCCAAACTCCATGAGGAGACCAGGCTTGGACTATCCAGTCTTTGAGCATGCTTTCAAGAGGGGTTCTTCCCACAAAATAATGTATTAAAATATATTGGCTATGTAGCCAAGCACATACATTATCAAAATCCTGAATAGGAAGAACAACATCAGGAGATGGCATACCTCGTGAGACACATTCGGTATGAATTTGTGAGGTCTCTTTCTCGGAGGAACCATGATTATCCATCACCACTCCAGCACCAGCAACAACTTCTAAGCTAAAGGTGTTTGAAGCCATTAAATATCAAGGCTAGTACTTGAGTAACTACGATTTGAAAGGACAGAGGAAAAACTCATAATAGAAAAGCGCATCACTAAACCCTAACAGAGCTCACTTTCCATCCAAAATCTTTCTTGGTCATCTCATAAACAACCTTTATTAATCAAATGTGAAGATGATTAAAATTGGGTCCCTATATAATTGAAAAATAAACTAGTAATACAAAAAATATTTTTAAAAAAATAGATAGACAATAAAGAATGTCTCTTTAATATACTATGTTAAATATAATTGTCTAATGACATAATCCTTACACCTATTTTTGATAAAGTGATAATATCTTTATAATATAAAAAAATTTATCATCAAAATCGAATATAATACCAATAACCAAATTCTTATAATAATAATAAAATTATATTATTTTAAAATTGAAAATTAATATTCATCAATTACATTTATTTTGCTCCATCTTTATAGACCAATCATTTTGTCTTCCTTAACCAAATATAACTTCCGTAAAGCATAATACATTTTTAAAAATATATAATAATAAAAAACAATCAATAATGAAATCTTCTTATCTTGAGATTCCAAAATGATTGGACAGTGGACTCACTTCCTCATGGCATCCACAAATAGCTTATACTTTGTGCAAGACGACCCCCCTTCTTTCGCCGTATTCTTCGCCACGCTGCTCCATTTCTTCATTCCTTCTCTGATTGCCTTGCCTTCTTCCGTATTTACTAATCTCGTGATTACTTTCCTAATCTCCTCTTTCTCCATTAACCCATCATCACTGCCTTCCAAGCACAGCCCCACCTTCCACACATGCACAATGTATGTGCTGTTCAGAAACTGATCGGCGAAATAAGGACAGCAGAGCATGGGGACTCCCATGGCGATGCTCTCCAGTGTGGAATTCCATCCACAGTGGCTCACAAAACAAGCTATCGAAGGATGCGACAACACCCTTAACTGCGGTGCCCAAGAAACTATAAAACCTCTGTCTTTAACCCTTTCCAGGAACCCCGCAGGCAGAGTGGTACCGATCCCATTCATTCCATCGGAGCGCACAACCCACAGAAATGGTCTCTGGGTAGCCTCCAACCCCAGAGCAAGCTCTTCCACATGCCGGTTATTCCAAATAGCCACACTCCCAAAAGCCACATATATCACAGATTGCTTCTGCTGTTTTTCTAACCACTCCAGACATTCCATGTCATCTTCCCAAAAGCTTGGGGTCACCATGGTCGATATTTTTCTCTCGTCCTCCAGAAACTCGGGAGAAATCAAGGGACCAATGGGATACACACCCACTTCTTTGGACAAATCATCGGCTACACCAGGTTCTAGCTCGTGAAAAGTGTTGAACAGGATCCATTCGATCTTAGCTGATTCTTCTCCCATTCAAATCCCATTACGAAACATGTATTCGCCCCCGTATAACCACGGCAGATGAGCAGATCGCAGCGGCGGCAAAGAGGGCAGATATTGTTGTATTTTGTCCTCCTTTGGAATACCTTGCAAAACAACAGTTACAGATCGTCTTAGACCAAACTGGACGATGTATTATCAGCTTAAAGGAAATCTAGATAACTAATCTTACCATCGGAAGGAAGAAGGCCAAGGGAGACGAGCTTGGGAGAGAAGTAGCGGATGGCGAAGGTGGAAACAAGAGACGTATGCAGAGCAGCAAGCGAGATATGATGGAGTTCGGCCACCGTCTGCAGGCCAAAGCACGTCCAGACATCTGCTATCATGCAAGTGATTTTCTGGTCTTCATCTTTGTCGTTTATTTCCCGAATAACTTTGTCAATTACAGAAGGCCCAAGTGTCTTTTCAACATCCTCAAAAAGAATTTTGGCACCATGGTCTTGGTTCTCCCCGCTGACCACCTCGGTCGGCACCCCTCCAGGAACAGAAATCATTCGGATCCTTTCGCTGTTATGATGCCTCTCTTTTTCTTTGTTGGCTTTAATAATTCTTTGATGATTGACGTTGAGGAAGGTGATGAAGAATTCATCAGCGACTTGCTTCCAAGCGAGGTGCATCCTGGGATTTATGTGACCCTGTAAAGGAAAAGGAATGAGAAGGCATCTTCGCTCTGCAATTACTGGAACTCATCTTTTCCAGACGACCAGATGTTCTTAATAAGTCTTGATACAGCCCTTTATATTGAATTGTTCAAAAAACAAACAGTTTATAAACTAAATATAAAAATAATTAATAATTAACAACAAAAATAAACTTTTCGCTATTCAGTCAATTATTTTTAGTATTGAACCCTGCGGTAGGCCAATTTCGCTGTTTGTATTGACGTGCGAGAGTCCAAAACCCGTTAGACTTTTAAACCATTCAGTCAGTCAATGACAATTTTAAATCAGTTTATTCATAAATAATTCACACAAGTTACTTTTCTCTGTTCATGGGCACGCGTGGCACTTTATGGAAAGGAGTTTTCGCAAAAGTGGTTTACTAAGGTGTTTTAAAAAGAATTTGAAGTGTCCTTGATATCACATGTTTTTTTTGTTGTCTGCCACATGGGCATCTAATTTGACAGGTTCCTCTTTCTAAATTTTTTTCGTTCTTACGCGTGCAGGAGTGGGCCGTGCAGCTCAATGCACGTGGGATTGATTGGTATCATCTTGACCAATCTCACATCTCTCATATCTACAGATAGGGGAGGAGATCACTAGTTGAACATGTACTAATGGTTGGGTAGTGGTTATTCAGCAAACTAAAATGTAAATTATATAGGAAGTTTGATTTTTTTTTGAAGTGTTCTTCTTGGCAAGATATTCGTTTTAGTTTTGTTGTTTAGATGTTGTCTAATGGTTGTGAGGGTAGTTGTCATACTTTAATTTATTAATAGAGGATCTAGTACGTGCTCACCCTAATTTCACGTCAGCAGTCTATTTGTCAAGTCCCTCATTTGAAAATAAAATTCCAAATTTACATGGTCAAATATGATGCTACATCAACATGTTTTTTTGGTGAAAGTGTCTAAAATGGTCCCAAAAGGTGATAAGACCCATAAGTATGCACTAAATCATGTTTAATGGTGCACTAATGTGGCACCACATGAGTGGTTATTTTTTGAAATTTAGAGGCATCTTTTTGGGGATATGCATTGATGAGACATTTTTAGTACACCACTATAGGTCTATTTTGTTCACCAATCGGTCTATTCTTTCACCTAACATATCACCTATTTTCTATACTGTTTGAAAATAAAAATATGAGTAATTATTTTGAAAAGTTCTAATCATAAAGCACCCTAACTTGTGTCATTAGAATAACAAAATAAGTACAATTATTCATCATCTCATTAAAAAAAGACAAATAATAGTGGACAAATTGTGACTCCACATTGAGATAACTCTTATTTATTTATAATAGAGTCACACAATAAAATAGTATGTATTTGTCCTCACATTTAATTTGCTGACATTATGCAATCTTGCAACTCTTTTGTTCAAAGATATACAATATTATTTTATATAAATCATATTAGCTTAAAATACACACAAGTGCATAACCTCTAGGCCAAATCTTCACAAGTTACAGTTTGATCTTGAAAGAACTTGGAGAGGAGACATTGTTTTATTGGACCCGGATATTCTTGAAAAATAGACATATATTGCAAACATTAAAGATCATAGAGAGAAAAAATAATTTGATTGAATCAGGATATTATTGAAAAATAGACATATACTCCAAACATGAAAGCACGTGGAGAGAATAAACTATTTGTCTAAATCGGGATATTGTTGTCTTCTTAGTAGGACCAAGGTTTTGAAATGGATTTCTCGTTTCAAGGCTGTTAGCCTTAACCCTAGTTTACTTTCTATTCTCTATGTGCTTTCATGTTTACATAAAAACTAGTTTGTATTATTTGTAAGCTTTCATGTTTAGATGTAAATCTACGTTATCTTCTCTATGTTGTTTCATGTTTACATAAAAACTACTTTCTATTCTCTATGTGTTTTCATGTTTACTAAAAAGATACCCTCTGTGTTTTTTGATGTTCCTTCAAAAATTAAAAACACTTAATTTGCCACCCAGTTTTCAAAGCTTTCAAAAAATGGTGCCTTATTAAATGTATAAAATTAGGATTGAGTCATTCATTTTATCTAATTAGCATTTTTCATAGTTAGTCAAACTATGTAACTATGTATTGACTTTTCATTTTTTGACATATATTTAACGAGAATTACTTCACTGAAATATTTGACAAGAATCACTCCATAAATTACTAAAGAATTAGTAAAAAGATTCATATTTGGAAATAAATGTTTATATATATATATATATATATATATATATATATATATATATATATATATATATATATATATATATATATATATATATATATATATATATATATATATATATATATATATATATATATATATATATATATATATATATATATATATATATATATTTCATGATGTAGTTTCAACTCCATGTTTGTTCACATATGTTTAACAAGAGTTACCTCATAGAATACAAGGTTAATAGAATTATCTTGATTCAGAAACATCCAAAACATCTTAACACATGTGGAAATTCCTATTTATATAATGCATATATTTCTACATAGGTTAAAGTACAACCCAATAACTAGCATATGTTTTAAAAGTGAATATCCATGTAGCTCTCAAAGACATGTCAAAACTCTACAAACCAAGATGTTTTAATAAACAAAAATAATATATCAAGAAGCAAGTGAACTATGAAAGTGGGAAAAAAAGATATAGGGACTTGAGGAAAAACACAGAAGCTAGTAAACTATAAAATGTGGGGAAAATAAGATTAGGCATTGGAGGGAAAAAAAGGAAAGTTTTCACCTTATAAAATGAAAAAAATAGTGCACAAAAAACTCCATCAAAAAATAGAATCTCCCCATACTAATTTACAAAAGAGTATCATAATATAACGAACAAAATCGAGCATCCTTAGTAAGACAAAAAAATACAAAAAAATAATAATGCAAGCTAGGTATTTAATGAATTTAGGACAAAAAATTTCTATAATCCATAATATCAAGATGTAGAGATTTCTAGATTAAATTGTATTAGTTTTTGCACCAATATTGTGGATTGCACTATTCTTGGGTAGAGTTTTCAAAATGAGAGGGAGCAAGAAGACAAAAAAATGAGGGTTTCTAAAGGCGATGGCGATATAGAGGAGGCAACAGATGATGATACATACTCAAACCTACCTAGTTTTCTCAATGACCAGACTATGTGGGAGTGAAGGACTATTTTTTGCCTTTTTTGCCTTTTTCAATAGCCTATTTTTTCCCTTTGTGTGGTCTTGCTACTCGTCTACAATAGGCAGTTGTTTATGCAATTTTTGGCCCTAGTGGTTTTCATTTTTCTCCTTTGTGCAATTTTCCTTCTTTTTGCCTTCACTATTCTTACTCAGTGGGGCATGGTTGGAGTGACAACATTTGTTGGCAGTCAGTTGGAGACTCTAGGGACCCTTTGGTTTTTTTCCCTATTTTTTTGTGAGTGGATGTGGGAGTGTTACTAGTGCTCTATTCCAGTCTATGTTCTTTCTATTGTGGATTTGGTTTGTCTAGTCATTCCCCATTCTACTCTTTTCTAGCTTTTTTGGTGGTCTGCCTTGTGTTTTCTCTGGTGTTCTTTGGTTATAACTATTTTGGCATCTTTTATGTGTGTGTTTCCTATGTGTGGGGTTTGTGTGTCTTTTGTTTATTCTATCTTTTTCTCTATTCTCCTGTCTCTAGGTTTTGGTCTTTTTTGTGGGTTTTCCCCCTTTGTGGTTGGGGGTGTTTTGTTCTAGCCTACCCCTTTTTGTGGTTCCACGTGTGGTGCTTTTGTTGGTTTATAGTGCCTAGAAGGTGCTATCAATTTTAAAGGGATCTCTTTGGATTTTTTTGGGTTAAGGGTTTATTTTTTTAATGTTTTTATTTTACCTAGATAGTGCCCTATGTCTCTAGTTCTTTCTTATTTTATGGTTTGTTCCTTTTCTTGGTTTGGCTCTTTCTTACAAGTCTCCTATTGAGTTATAGGCTACCCCTATTGTGGTGGGGTTCCCTTGTGTGGCTTCTTCATGGGTTTGGCTCAACTTACTCCTTATTTCCTCTCTATGATGGTCTATTAAGGTGCCATCTTTTTTAATTGAGGTGGAGAAATGCTTTGGAGTTGAGGTGAATTATTGTATGTTGTGGTCTTGTCTCACATGCAACTTCTTGGATGCAAGGTTGTTTTTTCTAGACCCTTCTTAATAATTTCCTTCTCTATTGTTCCTATGGAGGTGGGATAATCTCCTATTGAGGTGGGAATGAGTTTTACAAGAGAGTGGTGGACTAGATGGCAGGGTGC
Organism: Chamaecyparis obtusa; assembly: GCA_027943335.1. Taxonomy (NCBI): domain Eukaryota; kingdom Viridiplantae; phylum Streptophyta; class Pinopsida; order Cupressales; family Cupressaceae; genus Chamaecyparis; species Chamaecyparis obtusa. The sequence continues at coordinate 60,544 of BSBK01014413.1, forward strand.
CTCTATTGGTGCTCAAAGTTTGGTTATGGGAGGAATTTTGAAACCCATTCAAAAGGTTTTGGGGACCTTGTTAAAACCCACAATATAGGTTAATGGAACTTAGAAAAATCCTTGGTTTATGATCCTTCCAATTAATGTTAAGAGTTTTATCTAGTTGTTGGTGAAAGTTAAGTTTATAAGGGCCTTGTTAAAACCTATAGTTTTCCATTTTAAGGTTAAGGGAGATATTAAAAAACCATGTCCCTTGAGGAGTTAGGCTTTGGGATTTTATTATTTTAGCTGGTGCTTTGTATGTAAGTTATCTTTCTAGGCTATTGTTTTTCCGTTGATGGTTAGCTCTTGTTCTGAAATGTTATATATCTTAGGTAGTTGTTTGTTTGTTGTTGTTGTTGTTGTTTTTGTTTTTGTTGTTATTGTTGTTGTTGGGTTTCAGATCCCTCTTAAAATATGCTTGTAACTATTATTGCAACTAGAGTGATTTCCTATTCTTATATTTTAGGTTGTTGATTGATTAGCTAATGGTGTACATCTACTAGTTGTTTGTGCTCTATTATTTGTATCTAATTGGTTTGGGTTCTAGATCCTACCAAACTATGAGTATAATGGGTTTAGGCTCCTATCAAAACCTATTTTACCCTTAATAAAAAATATTTTGAATCACACTTTGTGATCCATTATTAGGATGAAGAGAGCCAAAGGAAATGTTGATGATGGATAACAAAGTGTGATCCAAAATATTGATGTAAAAACTAACACACAGTTTAATCTAGAATTTGTTATATCTTGATTTGATTAATTGTTGTACAAAATACCTAGATGGAATAACAAAGCCCTCTGATGTACTAATAGTCTGGGCAGTTTGATATTTTATGCTTGAAGCTCTCTTTTGGAGTCTAATATTCTATGAAAAAGAACTGAGAGAATACCCTCTGATATTTTATGCAATTTGAAGTTCTATGAAAAAGTAGTATGAAATTATATGAAAAAGAACTTTGATAGTCTCAGAGAATGTAAATGAAAATGGAAAAAGAGTTCTTCCACTGTAGGTTATATAAATAGAATTTTTCACCCTCTTCTAGTTTAAATTTGAATTTGGTAGTTTGGTTGATCTATAACATTGAAAATCTATATTTTTATTGGCTGAGAGCTGATGAAGTGGATTCACACATTTTTTTTTGAAAATTTTAAGTTTTGTTGCATTAATTGTTTTACTTGAATCCAGAATGGTGCGACTTACATTTGCTCATATTTATGATGCAATTACTTAAAATTTGGTGGTCAAAGTTTCCAATTTGAGCATTATGTTTTAAAAAATATGAGAGAATAGATTTGTGACATAGATTTTTTATTTATTTATATCTATAATGAGATTAGAAGTTGTGTAGTTGTACATTTTTCATTCCTTAGGAAGAAAGAAACAAGTTAACTATTTTGTCTTTCAATCATATTGTTCAGTCTCCACCTACAATATAAGGAATGTCAGGCGGGCTGTGCATCTAATTCTATAGATTTCTCCTTTCTGAAGGATCATTGTGAGTATAAATAAAACATATTCTAAATGATTGTGTGCCATCATATATGATACACTAGACCACTCTATATTTAAAGGGGAGGTACTAGTATCAATGACTGATTGTTCCCACTTCTTATCTATAAGAATGACTACATCTTGCCTATCCTTTTCATGTTTGGTGGCGAACTAAAAAAATTCCATCCAAATTAATCTAAGATTAGTCTTCATGATAAAACCCTATTTTTTTACATCTTGTAAGACAAAAAAATCTATTTTACTCTGCAAATCAAGAAATCTTCTCATCAAATGTTTCATATCTATAGTCCCCAAACCCAAAACATTCCAACATATAATTATAGACACCATAAACAATTTAAAGTCTAATTTTTCTTGTTGGAAGCCTTGAAGTTATAAAAGCATTGGGGAATCTTTTTTGTTAAACTCTAATCTTTTAGAGTTTGGCTCCCCAATAATCAAACTATTCTTCATTCTCTTACTCTCTTTAGGTTTTTCCACTTTCCCTTTTTGAAGTGGAATAAGCTTATCCAATTTTCTTGAAGGGATTAATCCTTATTTATGATGTGAATTTATAACCTCTTTCTCAATGACATCTTTATCAAGCATGAAGAAAACTCTTGTGAGAAATAGGGGTACTTTCAAGATTAGAGAAACCTAAGGGTAAAGTTATCCCTTGGAACCCCTCTTCGATAGGGGTAAAGACATCATAAAAATTACCACATTTAGATGTAATGGAATCAAATTATTGAACACATCCTTGACCTACTCTACTCTCAATATCTTCCTCAACATTTAGGTAATTGCTGACACTAATTTAGCAACAACCTCTTGCATATGGTGGGGGGGCAAATTGTACCCCATTCCATCTATATAAGGCTCTCTAGAATTTCCCTTCATCATGGGAAGAGAAACCTCCTAAAAAAAGAGAATACACAAAGAACTAAGGGATTCCATATGAATATAATGTAGGCAATATCTATCCCCAACCATGTCCAACATGTTGAAGGCATTACTACTCACAATCTATAAAATTGAATTCCTCTCTTTGGAGTAGGGAACAAGCTCTTTGGAAGTGTAATTATTCAGGTAGAATTAATACCATCTCATCCCTTTTTCTAAAATCACTAATGGCATAATCATGAGACAACTCTGAGGAATCACCCCCAGACTTAATAACCACCTTATTTTTAGCAATGTTTTTTCTGTTTTGACCCATAAAAGTTTATTGTGCATTCATATAATATTGGTTTGTGATGTCCTCACCCTCCTTGGTTGAGGGTGATAAAGTGGGTTTAGAAATAATATCTAAGGTTAGGTTACCAACCTTATGTAGTGGATAATGTTTAATAGGCTCAACCATGCCACCTATTGATTTAGTATCATAAGGTTCCAAGACCCTATCCATATCCATGAGCTCATTATAATTAGTAGCCTCCTTAACCACCTTATAACTACATAATTGGGTATCAACACTCTTAGGTTCAAAAGACTCTTTAACATGCTTATCCCTATCTCCAAGTGGGAACATTTTTCAATCTCCCTATTTCTATAGAGATAGTAATTGTCATTTCCTAGTTAAGCTCAATGTAGAGTACATATTGACCAAACAAGAAGTATGCATACCTTGTTTTCCTCCACCTTTTCCCCTTTCCCTAGCCCATTATCATTAATTAAAAACCTTTCAATAGAAGATACACTCATTTTCAACCCTACCAAAGCTTTTGTGAATGTCTTAGCTTTCTTAGGGTTAGGGCATGTCATATTGTTTTGGCTCAGTCACATTCTATAAAAGCTAATACAAATCCCTAATTTATTAGTCCATACATTCAACACCCATACATCTGACAATATGTGAGAAGGAACCTTCAAATATTTTATTACAATAATTAAAATAGTTTATTAATTTTTTTTTTCTGTAGAGATAGTCACTATCATTTCTTAGTTAGGCTTAATGCAAAGTGTATTATTCAAACAAGAAGAATGTATGACTTGTAATCCTCCAAAATTTCCCCTTTACCTAGTCCATTATCACTAATAACAAACCTTACATTATAGTAGATACAAATATTTTGAACCGTACCAAATTCTTTACAAAGGTCTTTTCTTGCATAGGGTTAGGGCCTATCATATAGTTTTAGTTCAATTCAAGATAAAAAAATTGTTCAATGCTAGCCTCCATCCTTCCACTTAGATTTTTTTGTACTAACTACAAAAGAGCACTATTAGAACAAGCACATGGGCTTTACTTAGTGAACCTAAATCATAGCATGTGCATTAGTGGCATACTAAATAATCCCTTTATTTTAAAAACATATTTCCCCAACCCCCTTTTTTGTCATCTCCCTCCAATACCCACCCAATACCCCCCACACCCATTTTACTATACTAACCCCCCTTGCCCTAGAAACCCCCCCCCCCCTTCCCCCTACTTAGGAAATATACTAACCCTTTTCTTTGCCCATTTTAAACCCCACAATATGAACAAATATGAAATTGTATTTCCTCATTAGTGAAGTCCCTGTGAAAACATGAGGCAAGACAAGCACCTAGAGAAAAGAAGCACACATAGGAAGGTGAAAGAAATGAAATAAAAAATGGAGAAAGAATAATTCTCACCTGAGTTGCCACCATGTTGGTAAATAGATTTTTTTCTCACAAATAACATATATGAATTTCTACTTATGAATCTAGCCTGCAACGAAACAATTCTGTAGACAACAGTCGGGTAAACAATCACATTTGCTTCCCTTTGAATTTTACAAGGTACAACTCCCTGATTCAATATTCAATGAATTGAACTAAGTTAACTCATTCTCCATCTACTTATGAATCCAGGCACCTGGCTAGATAAAATAACTCATTTTCCATCTTCTTGAATTCCAATCACCCAAACTAGGTCACCGAGTTTTTCCATTCAATATCTTTCTTGTAAATGATTAATCATCATTTGAGGTTTTTCCTGATTCAACTCTAATACAACCATTGTTTGTTTCTAAATTTATACTCCTTTTCTACATGTATACAAGACATAAAATCAAAAAACATATTAGTCCTCATCAAATGATTTTCATATCCCAAGCAAATAAAAAAAAACTTTTAATAATTTATAGACAAGTAGTTGTAATTGTTTCCAAACTAAATTTAGGGGGTATAGAAGGGATTCTAACCACTAAGTTGTAGTCTAGATTGTATTTTGTTATTATATTACCATCATTACATTGATCTAGAAAACATACAAGTTTTTCAAATAATCCAAAATGAATTCTTTTTCTATATAGTTTTTTACTTTCTATAATTTCCTTCCACATTGTGAATACATACCTTACCTTCTAATGAAATATGTATGAAACTAACAATTTCCCTATGTATAACATCCATGTTTCTTCTCTTTTCTAGTATTTATTTAAGGTAATTTCATCTATCTATTTGTAGCTTTCAATATGCATGTAAAGATTTTGTAGTCCTTTAAAATTAATATAATTCTTTTAGTAACCATTTTTAAAATTTTAATAAGCTATGTAAGGATTGTTACAAGGCATATAGTTGATCATTTCACACAATCTAATTGAATCAATGGACCTATTGAAATTATAATGCATTGGCCTAAGTTATTATGAATCATTTAGTTACTTGATTTATGCTCTTGAATTAATTTGTTGCACATCAGTATTTTGGTATATGAGTTATAATCTTTTGATATTTATAATACTGGTAGTAGGTTTAATTATGGATGAAATATAAACTTGATTAATAGATTTTCTATGTTTTCCCTAAATATGTTGTTTTCTCTTTCTCTCTTACTTTAGTTTAGAGTAGTAGTGAAACATAAATATTTCATTTAGTTTGATAAAGTCATAAATTTGGGTTTAGGATTGACAATTAGGAATGGATTTTCATTTTTTGAAAGCAATATCGATTAAAGGCCTAATCTTATGTTCTCTTCATGCCCCTGACCCCAAATTAAATATTTAAATGCTACAGATAAATAAACCTTTAAGTTTCACTATTAGAGGTTAGTGTTAATATTTAGAATGCTATTCTTTTCACTATATCATTAGTTACATGGTTATTCTTAGATCTTTAGACATTTATTAGGATGATTTCTAATTTTAAATTTGATCATAATATATGATTTAAAATCTATTTAAATTTTATGTATATGCTAAATTAATATTATCATGATATTAAATAGAATACATATCTATCTATCCAATAATATATTGATATCGATTCTTAGTGTAATAATTAGGGAAGGTCTATTAGAAGTAGAAGTTTTTGAATTTTAAGGAGAAATGGTGAAATCATATGAATCTTTCAGAGATAAGTGCTATTATGACAATCATATACATATTTTTATTTATTGATATGAGGATCATGGGGAATCAAGATCATTGCATAAGGAGTGATATGAGGTTTTCTTTAATGTGAATAATTTTTGAAATTACAAAGGGAAATTAAGCCTCTCCTAGATTACCTATTCCTCTACTCACTCTATCATCAATCTTCCTCCCTTTAAAAACTATCATTTCACCTAAATTATCCTTCTATAATCCTTAACTATAATAAAATTGACATGGATGTGTTGAAGACTGCCTTAGAGGATAGTTATGAATGAGTTACAAAATACTCTATTTGAGGGTTTAATCTTAGCTTTTGGAATAAGGAAGAAAATACTGTTATGAGAGTCCTTAAAGTATTATTTGTTGGAGTGTATTACATTAATTTTTTATGTTTTTGGTTAGAATAATAAACTTCTATAGTTATATAATTTCATTCAAGATTTTATTGTCATTTCATTTTACAACTACACTTGCAGTGCCTATTTAAAGACATATGAATTGAATTAATGATACATCAAATAATTTATGTTCTCTTACATTATCATTTGGTATCAGAGCCTATATTGTTTCTTTGCTTTAAATTGTGTCGAGGTGAAACATGTCGGTAGGCATAAAGGTTTGTAACTTCTCTTAACTACAATTCTTTGTGCTATTAGAGTTTCTAGGAGTGTTTAGGCTGAATGTTAATGCCGCCACCACTTTATGTTCTTCACCTTCTATTGATGTGTTGACCAACTCATTAGAAGCAATAATGTTTTGGCCATATTGTGTGAGTTATTGGTCCTTGGCAGTGTATTGGTAATTAAAATTGATTAATGATTTAGCTATAGCAACGAGTGTTGTTCAATCTTTGATTTTTTCATTTCCATACAAATTTATTCTAGGAGGAAGAGGAGCAAGAGTAGGTATGCAATGCCCCCGCTAGGGAACCTAGGAGATAATAACCTAAAACATGTTACTAAGTTTGCAGAATAATTTTTTTCTTAAATTTTTACAATTAATGATGAATAAACAAGAGGAAGTAAAACATAAAGTCCATAAGAACATAAACATAACCATAAATATAGTCTCCTAAGGTAGATTACACATCTCAATGGTTCCTTGACGTAGAAACTACGAATACAATTACAACCAAGAATTACATATTACATCATAAGTTACATCTGAATAATCAAATACACATTCTAATCAAACATCCACTGCATATGTCACAGGGTATGTGACGACAATAAATTATAAAGTACAAAAGAGAAGTATAAGATCAAGAATAGAACTCCAAGAAGATAGGAAAGGAAGTAACTGCAACCAGGATCATCTAGTACTAAAACAAGAATGTCTAAGTCTCAAATGGTAAAAGAATCACTACCTCCCAACCTCATGGAAACCTCTGGTTCCACTCCCACTATGCTAAGGAGATAACATCAAATCTAAAATGGATAACAATACCATACAATCAGGTAGGCTAAGAAACGATCCTAGAAGCTCCTATCTCAAAGATACAACTAATAAGTCCAAGGTACACATAATAATCCCAGAGGCAACCAAAACATGTAGGAAACCTAGAATGAAATCAGGGAAGTGTCATCACATGAGTCAACTCTAAGGTCACCTGGTAGCCTCACTGGACTTTGACCCCTAGTGACTCTATGTGGATCAATAGTCCTCTCATGTAGACAAGGAACAACTAACTATGCTAGACTCACCATCACTACTAGACGTGCACAAGAATCTTCTCCCACTCCCATACTTAGTATATACTAACACTCAAGGCATGGGTGAGGAATCATTATCTTATTAATTCATTTTAATCTCCATTGAATTTAATATTACCACTTGATTATGTAACCTACTAAGAATACCCAAGTAGCCACTTCTGGGCTCCAACACCTCCAAAGTAAGCCACTTCCCTTTTAACACCTAGATAACCTACCCTAAGTTTAACAATCTCAAATCATGACTCTAAGTGAACATAGGACCTCATAATGCTCAACAACTAGCTCCAAGAAGTGATAGGAACACATAATACACAATCCATCATAAAATAAATCTCCACAAAGGTTGGGTTTCATTTGATCAATTCCATTCAATTATGCAAAGAAAACAAACATAAACAATAACTTCTAATCCCGCCTTTTGTAACAGTCCTACTAGGCTGACATACTAAATCCCTCTATCCCACAAATCAGATAAGAGAATTAAAAGAAAAATAATAGAATTTATTTTAATAAACTAATTTGTAAATTTCATCATGAAATTAATTTATCCAATAATTACTAATTAACTATAATTACATTTAAAAATGCTTAAATTCTAACCCTACAAATCAATTTATAACATCCATGAAATAAATTAATTCTAGGCATTAAAATTACTAACCTAATATAATTTTATAGTCTAAAAATACACCAAACTGATTTAGTTCAAAAATAGCAATCAAAATATTAAAATCACAAAAATTCACCCAATAGACTCATTTAATCAACATATAATTTTGCATGAAAAGTCCACATAAAATTAACCATGCAAAAATAAAACATAATTTCATCTTTCCATTAAAACATGCATGCATAAAAATAATATCATCTTCCATCAACATATTCTCCACAATAGTAAAATTCACCAATTTCATAACTAAACAAACTCAATATACATCCAATTATTTTAATCTGATATATGTATATATTATTAAAATCAACGTATACATATGTAAAAGAAAATAACAACAACATTTATTAATAAACAAATTTTATTTGAATTTTAAATAAACTAAATTACATAAAAATTTAATTAAAATAAACTAAATTAAAGAAGAGTTTAAAATCAATGTATACATATGTAAAAGAAAATAACAACAACATTTATTAATAAAAAAAATTATTTTAATTTTAAATAAACTAAATTACATAAAAATTTAATTAAAATAAACTAAATTAAAGAAAATTTTAATTTTAAACTTTTGTTGTGGGAGGGGCGCCCAATGGTACTCCCTAGGGCGTGTCGTGGCAGTCCTCAGGACTACACATGGAAGTCCCTAAGGGTTGCACATGACAATCCCAATGGCCTGTCATGGCAGTCCTAAGGACTACTCATGATAGTCCCATTTGGGCTGTCATGATAATCCCTAAGGACTGCGCACGATAGTCCCAAGGGGGACTAGTGTGACAGTCCCTATGGGGTTGCGCATTGCCACTTATGGGCTTCCATGTGGTGCTTTGTTGGGGGGGGGGGGGGGGGCTGGACTATGCCCGCCTCCCCACATTTTTTTATTTAATTTTTTTTAAAGGAATTTTTAATTTTTGTTTAAAAGCATTTATTTTACAAGGGAGTATAAATATATATTTTAATGGATTTAGAATTTTCACCAGCAATTAAATGCTCTGCCAAAACAATAAGGTAGGATATATATTTTTTAATTTAACAACTATATATTTATTTTCTTTTGAATACTAACAATGAAAATAATGGAACGTATTCAATTAATAATTCTTCTAGAGGTAACCATTTTAAACCTAGGTAAGAATAAATTCTTCATGCAAAATTAAAACCCTAATAGCTAATTAATTGGGTATTTTCAAAACTACTCTAGGGTTTAATCTAGATCTTCTTTTCAATTTTAATTACCAAATCTAATTTCTATCAATTGAATCCATTATTTATTGAGCCTAGGGTTTTCCAAACAAAAAATTTATTTCCATAGAATTTCTTATGACATTAATTTCTACCAGAATTCATAAATTTAAACCCTAAAGGAAATTTAATCAAGGAACCGAAAACAAGGATTGCATGCAACTAGAATTTCCTTTAAACTAAATTTAGAATTTTCACAAGAAAAGGAAAATCATGAAACAACTCCAAACATCTAGATCTGAGGCAGAAAGTATACATTTCTTTCAAGAATTGTAGAAATACAATCACCAAGATAATTGAATCCTACCTCAAACACCAAAAGAATAAGTCCGACGATGACAAAAAATGAAGACAATCCAATCTTTTAAAAAAATTTGACCAAATTGAAAGACTTCACCCAAAAATTCTCGAAAACCTATGTGTTGAGAATAATGGCCAAACCCTCACCATATAGGAAATTCAATTCCACATGCAAGGGTTGGAACTCAACTCCACAAAGATCTTTGTTTTAATTAATTCATAATTTTAGTTCTGACTCAAGTCTAATTTTTTAAATTACTCATGTTGAAAGCTCTTAACTCAAAATTGACCAATTCTTTTAATTTTAATTTGCTCAATTTGATTGTGCAACTTAATTCATTCCTATTAATTTTAATAATAACATTTATTCTACTTTAATTTGCACATGCTAATTTAATTTCTAAATTAATAAATACCTTTTAATTGAAAAGGTTAAATTTACAATTAAATAAATCTAAAGTGAATGTATTTAATTAATTCAAATCAATTAAATAATTTTATTTTTACAATAAGCCTTTTAAATAAAAAATTATTTATTTATTTTTTTGATCAGTAAACGACTGAAGCCTTGATTTTATTTATTTAAAATTTATCTTTTTACATTTTCCTCTATTCGTGCGGGCACTGGTAGGAAAGAACGGGGAAGAAAACCTCCAGTCTGGCCCGGGACTTTAGTCCAGGAATAATATATCAAGTTTAGAGTTCCTACATGCGTAGGATTACAAAGCTCCACTTGATGGAGTTGAAGAGGGCATTCCCTCTTTAATACAGATTATTGGAGGCATACCTCCATGATAGTGAACATAAATATACATTAATCTTTTGAATACAATGCTCTTTTAAAATGAGCATTCCCATCTTGTGCCATACATTTATTTAGATTGAGATTACATATACATTGCCCTTATCTTTAGAGCTAATGAGCCTTCCTTTAACTTTAAACGCGCTTTTGAAAAATCATGTTATTTTCTCTCATCCTCGCTCTTCGAGTATTTGCCTTAGCTTTGATAAGTTCTCGGGCCTCCTTTTCTTTATTTCTGCCTTTTTGGTCTCTTATGATTTTCCTGTATACCTGCAAAATAGATAGACACCATGCCACCTCTATTCTCCTAATTTACAGTTAATTAATCATTTTCATGATTCAATCCTCAAAAAGCTAGTTCAGGTTAGGTATTGATGAAATTATGGAATTGCAAATCTTAACCCTTGAGTTAGTCTACTAAATAAAACATTACAATCTAAGTCCATTTCTATTGGCAGTCATGCTATAAGCTTTTATTTCATTATTATGAACATAAGAAATTTATGAGCACTTTAGGAACCTTTTAATTTGTCATAACATTTTCTATTTTAAAGATTATCATTTTTGTGATTGATGAAACTTCATTGTAGGTTGGCATGCCCCTAATATTTGATGATTGTTTTGACTAAATGAGACGTTAACTTCTTACATTCCTTATCTTGAAGTCTACTATTTAAGAGGGCAATATATATGTGTGTGTGTTTGTGCAAGTTCGTGTGTGTATTTTTTCATTTTTATACTCACAGATATTTCTATACTTGTTTTCCTTTAAATTCATTTACATATATTTACATCTATTCTTGATTTCCTATTTTGAAATCATTTTTTCACCTTCTGAGTTCTTCTTTCAAACTCTCATGAATTTCTTCAATTTCTTGTCCGTCAGCTCCTAGATTAGCTAACTTATCTGCATTTGTGTTGCCCTCCCTGTAAATATGATTTACTGTATAATCTCCTATAACTTCAAGAGATTCCATTATTTGTTCAATAGCACTATTTAGTTTCCAGTTCGGTGTTCTACCCTGTCTAATTGCATTTATAATAATAGCTAAGTCTCCTTCAATTGCAATTTTTTTAAGCCTCCATTTTTTGCACCATGCCAGACCTAATCTTATAGCTTCTATTTCAGCTTCGTTATTTGTCTTCATTCCTATAGGTTTTTCTATCCTTCCTAATATCTTTCCTTCCACATTATGTAAACATATCCCTATTCCCGCCACCCCTGAGTTTCCCCTAGCTGCCCCATCAAAGTTCAACTTAATCCATCCTTGCTCTGGTGGTTTCCATTTATAGTTTGCCCTTTATAAGGATTTATTGTCAATGCTAGATCCAATCCAGGGAGGAACTTTCAAGCCATACCACTTCTTTCTCTAGTTGTTGTCTTCTAGTGAGAATTCCATCGTTGTTTGTCCCAGCATATTTCTATTATTTGTAATTTCTACTATATTTGCCTCTAATTTGTTCAAAAATCTCTCGATGTTCATCCTTTTATCTTGAAAAATCCTTTGGTTCCTTTCCTTCCATAATTCCCAGATTAACAAAGATGGGATAATGTATCTCATTTTACTGTATAAATCCTTCTTACATGATCTTTGCCATGAAATAAAAACTTCTGTGATATCATTTTGAAGAGCAGTCTTCATATCTAATTTCTCCAGAATCCAAAGCCAACATTTATTGGCATACTCACATTTTAACAATATATGATTTATCGTCTCACTTTCTTTCTCACACAGGGCACACCTAGAAGGACCATGGTACCCTATTTTTTCAAACCATTCAGGAGTGAGAATCCTTTTTTGTAAAGCAGCCCATGAGAATAGACCTGCCTTAGGAAGATAGTTTCTATTCCAACATAGATCAATGGGAAGACTGGTGGATGGATTATCTATCCCAGAAATAACTTTGAAACCTTCTTTCGAGTTGTATACACCACTCTTTGAGGCAGCCCATATAATTGTGTCCTCCCCAGAGTGTGGATAGAAGTTTCATTCTTGTAGAGCCTTGTTAAGTTTATTCTGGAAATCAAGGGGAAGTCTGAGTTCCTCTAGAGATTTCCATGCCCAGCTGCTACCCTCACTATTATTGATTTGTGAAAAATAGTCTTTAACCCGCTCTCCCTTACTTTGTTTGATTAGTTCAATTAGCCGATCGTTCCCAAGAATTTCACATAGGGCCGGTTTTCCACCCCATGAGTCATCCCAGAAAAGAGCCTTATCCCCGCTTTTCACGTCCCAAGAAAGGGACTCTAATACTATATCTTTACATTCTTTTATGAAGTTCCATATGCGTGAGCCCGTCGGATAATTATCAGAATGACAAACACTTTCCTCCACTTGTCCTAGTAAGTATTTATATCTGAGTATTTTAACCCATTTTGCCTTTGGGTTTTTAATCATTCTCCATACTAATTTCACCCCCAAGGCCTTGTTTTGAAGCGTTAGGTCTTTTATACCCAAACCTCCCTCTTCTTTTGGCTTACAAATCTTATTCCAAGCAATTAAAGCTAGTTTAGATTTCTCCTCCGACCCTTGCCAGAAAAACCTCCTTAACTTTCGAGCAATCTCCTTATTAATACCTACCGGAATTCTCATGCTCATCATCTGATAAATAGGAACTGCAGAGAGGACTGACCTAATCATAATAGCTCTTCCCACATTTGATAACCATTTTCCTTTCCATTGATCTAGTTTCTTGGAGATATTTTGAATTGTACTTTCCCATAAGTGATTTGATTTAACCCCTTTATCTAGAGGTAAACCTAAATATTTACATGGGAAGAAACCTTCTTTGAAGTTTAGAATACGTTTAATCTCATTCTTTCGTCTCTCTTCAGTATTGATAAAAAAAATTTTTGATTTTTCCTCATTTATACATTGTCTAGAAGTGTTAGCATAAGTATTTAAAATTTCTTTGAAAGCTTGAGCTTCTTCTAAAAGTGCTTTTCCAAAAAGGAGATTATCGTCGACATATTGCTGATGAGTAGTAGCCTTGACTCCCGAAGTAATCTTGATTCCTTTAACCTTATCCTCTTCCTGAAGTTTCTTAATACCTCTCCCCAATGCTTCTGCCATAATAATGTACAAAAAAGGAGATAACGGATCTCCCTGCCTCAAACCTTGAGAGCAGCTGAAAAAGCTTTCAGGAGACCCATTCACCATAATTGAGAAGTGAGGGGTGGAGATGCATTCAAAAATCATATTGATCCATTGTTTTGAGAATCCAAAAGCTTCCATACATTTACACAAAAATCTCCAATCTACTTTATCATATGCCTTACTGATGTCTAACTTAATCAACATACTCGGATCCTTATTATTTGTTACTGAATGTATAGCCTCATGAGCAATAATCACTCCATCCAGAATTGACCTACTAGGGACAAATCCCATTTGTTCTTCAGATATAATCAATGGAAGAAGTTGTTTCATTCTGCCTGCCAAAGCTTTTGAGAAGATTTTATACAAAGTGTTGCACAGGGAGATAGGTCTGAACTCGTTAAAGTTCTCTGCATTGACCTTTTTGGGAATAAGAGCAATGAATGTTTTATTTAGCTCTTTAAGAATATGTCCTGAGTTCCTCATGCCCTCTAGAGCATCAGTAATTTCCTTGCCCATAAATGACCAACACTTTTGAAAGAAAAAAGTTGGGAATCGATCAGGACCAGGGGATTTATCCAGGTTCATTTCCTTTAAAACCTTGAGTATTTCATCTTCTGTGAATGCGGCATTTAGGAGGTTATTTTGATGCAGAGTTATAATATGGGGGATGTTTCTTAACAGCTTGGCCTGGTCCAATAAATCCACACTCCCTAAGTTATTTAGAGATTTTTCAAAGAAAGAGACTGCTAAATCTGTAATTTCTTTGGGATCCTCTATTGTATTACCATTGCTATCTTTGATTTTGGAAATCTTATTTATATTCCTTCTAGCTTTGACGCTATTGTGACAAAATTTGGTGTTTCGGTCCCCTTCTCCGAGCCATGTTTCTCTCGCTCTTTGCCCCCAAAAGGCGCTAATTTGTGAAAGAGAATCATAGTATTTACATAATAGTTCTTGCTCTATATTATCATCTGAAGTCTGTTTTCCTTCTTCAGTAATCTCCTTATTCACATTTTCCAACTCTTTTTCTATAAGGTCTCTTTCCAAAAATATATCCCCAATAGTGTTTTTACTCCATTGTGACAGATTTCTTTTTATTAGTTTTAGTTTCCTTATGACTTTATATATCTTGGAGCCTTCAAACCTTGCCTTTGTCCACCATTTTTTAATTAGATCCAAACATTCCTCATTAAGTAACCACATTTTTTCAAATCTAAACGGGATTCTTTTATTTCTGATTGGTTCCAAAATTACTAGTTCTATAGGAAAATGGTCGGAACTGGCAATGGGTAGGACCTCATTAGTAAAATTAAAATCAAAATTCCTCAACTCCCCTATAAAAAAGAACCTATCCAATTTTTCTACTATTAACTCTGTGTCTTTACGTTTGTTAGTCCAGGTGTATTTCCCTTGGTCTGATTCAATTTCCGATGCCCCTATAATGTTTATCCATTCTTGAAATTCTAAAGTTGTTTTTGATAAGTGTTTTGTCCCACCCTGTTTATCTCCCAAGGATAGGATAGCATTAAAATCTCCTCCTAGTATAAATGTTTCATTCGGAAAGTTCTCTATATAATCCTTAATCTCCTACCATACAATTCTCTTTTCATGTAGGAATTTAGGAGCATACATGTTTATTATATTAAATTTTAAATCTGACTTTAAACTTTTGATTTGACCTCCCATCCAATTTTTCTATTTTTCATGAATATTGAAAACAATTTCTCTTGGATCCCAAATAAAAGCAATTCCACCTGAAGCACCTTCCGCCTCATAACCTACTAATTCTCTTATTCCTATACTCTTTTTTATATTCTCATATCCTTCATTAGAAAGTTTAGTTTCTTGTATCATAGCCATATTTGGTTTAATTTTTGCTAATTGCCTTATTACAAGGCGTTGTTTGTTAGGGGCATTTAAACCCCTAACATTCCAACTAATGATCTTCATGAGGACTCGGGAAGGACCTTCCCCTTCGCAGAGTATAGAATATCGGTAATTTTAACCTGACCTGGCGCCATTCCTTCCTTTGCTCTTAGTTCAGCAAGGGATTTTCTTCCTCTTGGTTTGACTATTTTCCCCGTATCAGCTTCTAACCTGCCCTTAATTGATTTTCCTAAACCTAAAGTTTTTGTATTGTTCCTAACCATGTTCTCTTTGTTTTCCTCACAGAGTTCGTCATTCGATAGCGAACATAATACTCCTGTTATTATATCGTTACTCCTAGACTCCTCCAAAATAGAGGTAGGATCTAATCCTAAAAAATCTAACAGTGATCCTTGGTCTAAGGTCTCCTCTAAGGGGGATTTTTCCATTCTTTCTTTTTGTAATTCTTTTTTTTGAGGGCAAGAATCAGAGGGGATGAGCTCTGAGTTTTTTCCAATATTAGGAATATATGCAATCTCTTTTTGGGTTCCTACATTAACACTCATAGTTCTTAACTCCACTGCAGATTTCCTCCCCCTCTTCTTTTTAATTCTATTAATATTAGGGGTGCTCAGACTTCCTCTTTTCATTGCTATACCTAACTACCTGTCTCCGTTGGTGATACCAAAGAGGCCTTCTATGGAGTCTTTAACTGATGGAAGATTATCGCCGGGTTTGATTCCATCAATGGTTGTTGCCATGCCTAATTGTTTGTCATCATTGTTGATTCCTTCTAGGCAAATTTTGATCTCTTCCTCATTTTGATTCCTTGTCTTATTTATATCTTTTTCCCTAACCTACAAGGGACCTTTTCTATCATTTAGATCTGTTTCCATATCTCCTATCTCATCCAGATTTGGTAAGCATTCCATTTCCATGTTCTCCTCTCCATTTTTCGATGTGTTGTCTGATGCTATCATCTCCTTAATGCGCTTAATTAGCAAATTTTTTTGGTGATCAAGTTCCTCTCTATCACATATTTCATCTATAAGGGTATCCATTATATCATTGGTGATCTTGACTATTTCTTCTTCTATTCTTTGATTCTCCTTTATAAGTGATCTCTCTTGATCTTCTGAACTGTTGGAGATTCTATTTAGGTTGTAAGAGGTATTTTCAGAGTAAATTCCTTGCTTGATACTCTGAGTACTAAGGTTATTCTCATGCTCTGAGGATAAAGGAAGGGGAGATTTGACCTCAACATTTATGGTCTCATTCATTGATCTATTAATCTTTTCTTTTATTATTGTTCTATCTATTTCATCATTTGTATGATTGGCCTCATCCTTTGATACACTCATTGTACTGTTGTATGGCTCTTGAGGTTCAAGGATATTTTCTACTCCTGTTATCTTATTGATCTGAAATTGGTTTGATAATGAGGTATTTAAACTTGTTTCTGTTGTGGGATGGAGCCTATCCAGTCCTTGAGTCATTGTAGGCCTAATTATAAAACCCCCTCTGTCCTTATATAACTCTATCTCCACATCTTTATTGGGTTGATTTATAAGATTTATGTTTTTGTGGGACTTCTGGGTGTACACATCTTCTTCGATAAAATTTTCTAATATTCTAGGATTGATTATGACAGAATTTGAATTAAAGTTTAACTGGATGGGTAGGATGCTTTTTTGATGAAATTCCATCTCAACTATGATAATTTTATTGATTTGATTAAAGGTTGACTCTATAGTCCTAATGTATTTCCCAATTTTATTCCCTATAGTTCTTATGATTTCCTTGTTAGACATTTCCATAGGCAGGTTATTTAAAGACACAACCTTTTCTATTCTAAAATCATTTAACATCATTGGATTAAACAATGGCATCCATTCAAAAAAAGAAAATGGGATGTTTCTGAATTTAATATCCTTTCTATTCAAAATGCTATCCTTCATATTCTTATTGGTACAAACAATTAACAAAAAGAGATCCATAATATGTGTTATACTCACCTCCCTCGGTAGAAGTAATGATAGTTCCTTCACTACATTCTTGATAGTTACTCCCGTACCATTCCAGATACAAATCAGACCTCTTTCTTGCAAGATTTTCTGCTGCTGCATAATAACATCATTATCTAGGATGATAGAGACATAATGCCTGCTATGATTATTCTTACCTGGATCCTGATGAATATTATGCCTACATGGCGGTGTATAAGCTGCAAGCTTTAATGTTTTGTTAGATGAATTATTACATGAAACTCGATTACTATTATTATTGCTAATCATATAACCATTTTCTTCCTTATTAAGCAAATCAAAGGAGTTTTTAAGAGTTAAATTGAAAGATTTTTGAGATAACGGATACCTGTTCACCCTTTTCTTGTTTCTTACCATTTTCCAAGTGAATTCCTTCTTCTTTGTGCAGACGGAAGGTGCTTGGGTAGGTAAGAACCTACCTTCCCCCTTGGCAGATAGGGGTTCCTCGATACCGCATAATGACTTGCATTCAGGTCTTCCCACCTTAGCATCCCCGCTGCTTGTGCTCACTTTTGCATATTTTGTTTTTGCAAAAAAATTCATCTGACTGTCCAAGGAATTGACTGTGAAGATCTTCATTTTGGAATCTTTAAAAAAATTAGGGCTTTTCTTGTTTGCCCCTGATGCAAATACGGGTTTTTCAGCCCTAGACTTGTCCTGCACAGTATTGCTCTTCATTCCCTTTTTGAACTTTTCTGCTATAGACAACTCTTTAGAGTTTCCATTGGAGTTCTTTTTTGTAGCTGAGTCTTTAAAAGGGCTTTTATTGTTTACCCTTGCTTTTTCCTTCAAACTTTCATTCTGTGGACCCTTTTTATCAATTGGGTTTTCGATGGAATGCTTTTTTGAAGCAAGTTCCTGAGCATCTAGCATGCTTTTAGCTTTGTGCTTCGCGATGAATTCTTTGAGGTGATCGTATGTGGGGTGAAGATGGTAGACATTCTTGCACTTGCAATCTTTATGCTTATGCCCATATTGCCAACAGTTGAAACAGTAACTAGTAAATTCCTTTTTCGGACTAGAAGAAAAGGAAACCGAACTTGAAGCAGGCTTGAAGGATGGTTTTCTTGAGGCAAAATTCAGATTTTTGGCTTTCGCTAGATCATGATGGATTAACCCTAGCTTAACCTGATGATTCTGCCAAGCAATTTTCCTTTGCAGTCTGATTTTTCTCATTTTTCTCTAGCAGATCATCCCCTAGGCTTCTGAACTTTCAAGTTAATTTCACCGACTTCAAATTGTCAAGCTTGCCGGTCTTCAATATGGTTCTACACTTTACATGAAATTCACCCAACTTCAAATGATGCAATCGATGCCAAATGAGGATGAATTCACCCTTGATAAGGAGGTTCGATCTACTGTTTATAATTGCCAAGTATGTGGATGTATGTATGATTGATCTGCACTTTATGATGTTAAGTCCGCTATCACTCCTTTATTGAAACTATAGGCCTCTCTATTAAATTTTGCTCCCTTTCAAAATATTAGATCCGGCCCAAACTAAAATGTGGTCCTCTTTGAATGCTCTTTCACCTTTTCTATCAATGATTGCCTCTAGAGATCAGATCTGGGCACAAACATACTAGATCTAGCACACCTAGAACCTTGAATCTGCTTCAATAATATTCAGATCTGCCCTTGAGAATTTTGGGCCTGCTCTTCTACTAATCAAATTCTGCCTTCAACCTCATATAAATTTGGGCCTCCTCCTTATTACATCTGCTCCTCCCTATGAATCACCTTGCAACTTGGGAATTTTCGGATCTACCCTGCCTCAATGCAAAAGTCGCAGCTCCTCCTAACTCTACTTCAAACCCTTGTAATTTGCAAATCTGTTCAAATCAGATCTGGCCTTGACTGCTCCCTTTGGATGTTTGAATCTGCCCTTATCAAACTCCAGATCTCACCAAACGGATCTGCTTCTCCTCTCAAATTTGGACCTGCTGCTCCCCAAAATCAGATCTACCCTGAGCCAAATTCGGAGGCCTTCAATATAAATCGCTGCCCTAAGGCAATTTCACTGCCTTGGTGCCCAAATTTGAACCATAATCTATCAAGAATGGGCAAAGTTCAAGTAGCAACCGGTGTATTCTCCCAATAAGGTGGAGCTCTTGAATTCACAATCACTATTGCGAATGCGTGCTTTCCGTTTATAAAATGAATATATCAAATTGCCATTGTATGATTGATGCAAGAACACGAAGATCTGCCACTCAAAATATTAGGTCTGCAACTCAGAGCATTAGATCTACAATTCAGAATATCGGATCTACAACTCATAATATTAATATGTATTCAGATCTTTGTCATCTGCTATGCTGGTTAGATCTCTGCAAGATCACAGTTCAATACAACTTGGAAGTCACTGCCTTGAATCACTATCTTAGTCATCAATATTCGCTGCTCTAGGTATGCTGGATGCATTATACAAATGCAGGCATTTTAATTTTGCCCGTGTTCCCTTTTAAATAAAATATTACATTTAATAATTATATTTAATTAATTTTTTATTAATTAAATGCTCTCACATTTAAATAGCTAAAAATAGAAAAAATCTAATTTATCTAAATTACATAACTTAATCTAAATAAATTATCTAATTATAGTAATCACATCAATAACCAAAATCAAATGAACCTAAAGAACCACATCCATACTCAAGTAAAGGGTTATAAAATCACGTCAGTTGGAAGAGTTTGGAAAGGGTAAAATATGAGAATCTTGTCTACTATTTCAGGACAATAGTATGGCTTAGGTTAGGATTTGGATCTGAATATTATCTCCCCTCTTTTACCATTGAGACTAGTGATAGGGCATGCTCATCCTGAAAATTCTAGGAAGTCGATGCTCGGTACCTACAAACTTGCATACAAGACCCGCATGTACATACATATATAAAACAAGCAATGGTGGGGATCAGGATATCATGTGGATCCCACAAGCAGGTAACTACGACTCCATCCCTCAACCATATCAAACACATTATACAAGAAAATAAAAGCATACATGATCACCATACACATGCAAGTATGGGGTAAGTATAATCATAATCATAAGCAGCATTTTAAAACATGTAAATCATCATCATAACTAACATAATCTAACTGCATCAATATAACCACCATAATCATCCATTTATTAAAATTCACCATGTAGTATGATACATCCAAAATCATAATATAACTAAAATATAAATGCACACATAAAAGTGGCCTAAAAGAGTTTGGCAATATAAAACTAAAAAGAAAACTATGGGTGGGCACTACATCTACCCCCTCTAGAATTAGGCTTACTCCTAGAAGCCTACAAATAAATAGGGATATAAATCCCGTAATGTCAATGTCCTCCCAAGTCGCTGGTGACTCATTAGTAGGGTCCCATTGGACCCTTGTCTTCTTGATGGTGCAATCCATGAGGGTCAAATTTTACAATTGAAGAATGCGAATGGGCTCCGAAGCCACCTTCCCGTCCTCTACTTGCAAAGCATTCCAATCAGGGACATGTGCAACATCTATTATATACTCTCTAAGAATTGAAACATGAAAAACATCATGGATGCGAGACAAGTTAGGCGACAAAGAAAGGCAGTAAGAAACTGGTCCTATCCTCTCAAGAATCTTAAAAGGTCCTACAAAATGAGGTGCCAACTTTGAACCCTTTCCATAATGGATGAAAATATTGCATGGACGTACTCTCAGGAACACCTTAAAACCAACAAACATCTTCTTGTCCACTCTACAAGCATTTGCATACTTCTTCTTCCCATCCTAAGCTGTGGTCACATGCTCACAGATAGACTCCACCTATTGCTCCATATCTTGAAGCATCTCAGTACCTAACATAATATGATCCTCAAGCTTATCCCAACTCAAAGGTGTACAACAGGGACAACCGTAAAAATCCTAGAAAGGTGACATGCCAATAGAGCTATGATAACCATTATTGTAGGAAAACTTAACCAAATACAAATAGTCCTCCCAATGAGTTTGTCTATCCATGACATACATCTTAAGCATGTCCTCAAGCACCTAATTAACCTGCTCTATCTAACCATTGGTCTCAGGGTAATATGCTGAATTGAAATTCAACTGTGCTCCAAGATCATGTTGCAAGGAGGTCCAAAACATAGATGTGAATACTGGATCCCTATCTGATATAATCATGCAGGGAATACCATGTAAACTCATAATATTCTGCATAAAGACCCTAGCTACTAAATCTGCTGTGTAGGATTCTCTCACAGGAGAGAAGTGTGCCACCTTGATCAAGCAATCAACCATAATGGTACCATGTTTGTGGGATGTCATAGGAAAAACCATGATGAAATCCATCGAAATGATATCCCACTTCCATGAAGGAACAAGATTGGAATGTAAAAGACCCTCTGGATGCTAGTGATTTTCCTTAACCCTTTAACACTCTAGACATTTGGCCACAAAATCTGTAATGTCACGCTTCATACCAAACCAATTGTAGAACTTTTGAAGGTCTACATGCATCTTCTTGACACCTGGATGTGTCGAGTAAGGTGCATGATGAGCCTCAGATAAAATCAAGGTATTAATATCATCTGATGGGGGTACATATATCTGGCTCATGTATCAAAAAGACCATCTAACTCCAAAACATACCTTGAAAATATGCTATCCAAAGGTCTCTTTGAATCAATCTCAGCACTCACTTCTTTGTACCAAGTATCTAAAGGAAGTGCCTGGAGTATATGACTCCACAAATCTACATCAAGAATCAAAGATGACATCTCATGTCTCTTGCAACTCAAGGCGTTGACTACCACATTTTTCTTACCCTAGATGTACTTGACCTCAAAGTCATGTTCACATAGAAATTTCATCCATCACCTATGTTTGGCATTTATATTAGGCTACGTAAAGATATACTGAAGACTGTGATGATCACTATGAAGCTCAAATCGATTTCCTAGAAGAAAATGTTTCCATCAAACCAATGCATAGACCACCACTACTAACTCAAGGTCATGTGTAGGATAATTCAGTTCATACTCCTTGATTTTTCAAGATTCATAAGCAATCACCCATCCTTCCTACATAAGGACTACTCCTAAACCTTCCAAAGAAGCATCAACAAACACCTTAAGATCACTTGTAGGATCTAGAATCGCTAGAATAGCTGCATTGGTCAGATACTTCTTGAGGTTTGGAACACCTCCTCACACTTGTATGTCCAAACATACTTCTTCCCTTTCCCATGGAGAGAAGTAATCTGATAAGAAACTTTATAGAAGTCTTTGAAAAACCTACGATAATATCCTACCAAGCTCATGAAACTGTGGACTTCAAATACATTAGTGGGGGTTGGCCAATGAACTATAGCTTGAATCTTAGAGGAATGCATTGAAATACCCTCACCTAAGATAACATGCCCCAAATACTAAAACTATGACTGAAAGAAGTCACACTTTGTTGCATTTTCCTACAACTAATTATCACGGAGACACTGCAAAACTAGTCGTAGATGTTCCTCATGTTCTTCCATATTTTTGGAATATATCAATATGTCATCTAGGATGACAAGAACAAAAAGGTCAAGGTAAGAACAAAATGCTCCATTCATTAAGCACATGAACACGTATGGAGCATTTGTCAAATCAAAAGAAATAATTGTGAACTCATAATGTCCATAGTGAGTGCAGAATGTTGTCTTGTGAATATCTACATCATGAATGTGCAATTGATGGTATCCTGATTTAAGATCAATCTTGGATAGTACCTTAGATCCTTTAATATGATCAAAGAGATCATCGATCCTTAGTAAAGGGTACTTGTTCTTGGTTGTTACCTTGTTCAACTATCTGTAGTCAATACACATGCGTAAAGATTCATCTTTCTTCTTAACAAAGAGTACAAGTGCTCCCCAAGGAGAAACACTCAGATGAATGTTTCCCTTTTCCAAAAGATCCTTTAACTGTTGCTTAAGCTTTCTCAACTCTTGAGTAGTCATCCGGTAAGGAGATCTACATATAGGTTGTGCTCCTGGAACAAGATCAATGCAAAATTCTATGTCACACTTGGGTGGCATACTTAGAATCTCACTAGGAAAGACATCAATGAATTCTTGCAGTATAGGATGATCAAGATTTTTCTCCTCTATTTTCACTTCATCCAACTCATTCATAGTTACTTCAAATACTTGACATCCCTTTCACATGTTTTTCTTGAGTTGCATAGAAGAAATCATACGAAGAGATATAGGGCGTTGAATTCCCACTATTTCATAATCATCGTCAACATCATCTTTGCATCTAATTAAATTTTATCTACAATGAATGTTGGCTCTCTGAGAAATTAACCAATCCATCGCAAGTACAATGTCATATGACCCCAAAGGAATCACATGAAGGTAAACTATGGTGGTGAATGGACCTAGGTCTAATTCACTTTTATGGACTAGAGAGTTTGTTGAAATCCTTGCCCCAGAGGCCAACTCTACTTTCCAACCAATGTCTTGCTTTACTGCCACTAGCTCACATTTCTCTACTATAAAAGGAGATATAAAAGAATCTATAGCTCCCGAGTCAAATAAAATAAAAAGATAAATACCTCTAGTGGCTCCAGAAGTATCTACCATAGTACTCTGATGCTATTCCTGATGATGGTCCACTGCTACAAATACCCTATGAGAAATGTCAGCATCTCCCATGGTAGGCTTAGAGGCTGCAAGTCTCTATCCTAAAAACTATGATACATGTTGAGGATAATTCACTGCAATGTGACCATGCTGCCCACATGAGAAGCAACCACTGCTTCTACTATGACCTCTCCCAACAGAGGGTGCACTAGACTACTGATAGCTTCCTCTTCTCATAACTAAATGTGTTTTATGTGCAAGTTGACTACTCTGATTGTACCTATTATGGGAAAAGATACAAGAGTTCTTAGAATGAGAACCATTATTCTATGTTGGAGGATTAGTGCCCTTCTATTTTTGACTGGGAAAATAAGGAGGGGGTTTCTTGAAGTTTCCTATGCCTTGATTCTGATTACCTTTAAAGCCTAAAGATGAAGGAACTCCTATCTGAACCCCTATCTTTCCATTATGTCCTAATACCAAATTTGCCTCTATAAAAGTAGCCTTAATAAACTCTTCCTTGAGGGTCTTCGGTTTGAAAACCAAAACTCCTCTAACAATGCGACCATTAAGTCCTTTGATAACATGTTGTAACAAGAGTGGTGAGTGATCATTGTATTTTGCATAGGGCTTAAGCTCAAAGAAATGTCACTCATACTCCCAAATAATCATGGACATATGTCATAGATTATGGAACTCATCAACATGTTGTCGCTTCCACTACTCTGATAGAAAGCATTCATAGAATTTTTCAAGGAAAATATCCCAAGTAACAGTCTCCATAGTGAGTCCAAGTTTCTGCTCCTCTAGTTTCCACCATGAAGCTGCAATTCCCTCAAGGCTCATAATGACACATCTTCCCTTAACATTAGTGTCAAACTATTGCATGGTGAAACAATGATCCTGATGAAGGGTGCTCCCCTTAATACCATAAACACATTACAAAAACAGAGAAACAACAACAATATGCAAGAACAAAAAATTGGCTTCTTATTATCTCCACAAATGTGGAATTACAAACTTTTAGAATTAAAATATGCAAAGCCACATGGGCACTCCCTTACAATATTTTATAGGACAAAGCCTCAAATCAACACCTAGATCTACTACCCAGAACTGCCCTAGACAACACTATGAGCCTTCTTTATATAGGCACTTTCCACCGCCCGAGAAGGTTCTAGAAATTTAGCCCTTTGGGCTGACCAGCTTAGAATTATTTTATTTTTCAATTTATTACATCAAAGTCAGCTCAAAATAACTTTTGAAACCCGAACTAAAATTTTGAAGGAAAATTATTTTTCACCATTTCAAGTGACCTGACTTCCGGAGACCATAAGTCATCACCAGTTGACCCGATTGACTATTATAACCCCATTTTGGAAAGGCCATGAAGTGCTCTATAGGCTTGAATCGCAAATGCTTTTCACCCAAATTTTTGACCTCATATGGGGCCTCTAAAGCCTTCAAAACTGAGTTCAAAGTTTCTGTACCCTGTTGCCAATACCGAAAATCTTCAATATCTTCAAAACTAGACCTGATCTAGACATGAAACTTTACTGGCACGCTTATATGACTGAGATGAACCTCCACATGTAAAGTCAGAACATTCTGAGATTGTATGACCAACTTACTAAAAATAGCAAGTTTCCATAAATAACAGCTTTGCATAAGATAACCCTTATTGAAAACAAAAAACAAAAATATTTTTTAGTGATGCAAGATTGCTCTTACACCTAGGATGCTCTTGCATCGGATCCAAACCAATGAGCCAAGATTTTTGCCTCAAAATTGGTGCCAAGACCACTAAAAGGAGGTAGTCTTTCTCTTAAAAGTTCTCTCATATGATTAGCCTTTACAACTCCCTGACTGAGGTTAGTATCTCTCTCTTTTTTAGGCTCTAAGATCTCTATCTCTCCTCATTATCAAAATGATGGGATACCTCTTGTTAGACCCTAGTCTACACATGTAGGCGCTCTAAAATGGTCTAGAGAATTTGCATGGCATTAAGTTCTCTTGAGTCACCATATTTTTCTCTACCATCCTCTTCCCTTCTCTCCTCATCTCTCTGACTAACAGGAGGGATAGAAAGTCTACTTATTCCACATCCCCTTCTACGCTGTCCACTTCGGCCTCTAGCCACAGATCTAGTCTCAAGAACCATATTTCCTGCAACATAAAATCAAGAAGGAAAAAATAAATCAAACATGATAAGATTGCAAAAATAATAGTTTGAAATGCACAAGCGTGTTATATGTCTAAGTTTTGTTTTCAAGTTTTGACCACTAGACACAAATATCCATATAAAATTCCCAAAGATCCTAGTGTTTGAAACATGGGCTCTAATACCAAGTGTAATGCCCCTACTAGGGAATCTAGGAAATAGTAACCTAAAACAAGTTACTAAGTTTGCATAATAATTTTTTTCTTAACTATTTACAAACAAGGATGAATAAACAAGAAGTAAAACATAAAGTCAATAAGAACATAAACATAACCATAAATATAATATCCAAAGATAGATTGCACATCTCAAGGGTTCCTTGACATAGAAACTACAAATACAAATACAACCATGAATTATATATTACATCATAAGTTACATATGAATAATAAAATATACATAATCATCAAACATCCACTACACATGTTGAAGGGTATGTGATGACAATAAATTACAAAGTACAAAAGAGAACTATAAGATCAAGAATAGAACTCTAACAAGATAGGAATGAAAGTAAATGCAACTAGGATCATCCAGTACTGGAACAAGGATGTCAGAGTCTCAAATGGTAAAAGAATCACTACCACCCAACCTAGTGGAAACCTGTGGTTCTACTCCCACTGTGTTGAGGAGATAACATCAAATTACAAATGGATAACAATACCATACAATTAGGTAGACTAAACAAGAATCCTAGATGCTCTGATCTCAAAGGTACAACTTATAAGTCCAAGGTACACATAATAATCATAGATGAAACCAAAAAATATAGAAAACCTAGAATGAAATCAGGGAAGTGTCATCACATGAGTCAACTCTAAGGTCACCTTGCAACCTCACTCGACTCTAGCCCCTAGTGAATTTATGTGGATCAGTAGTCCTCTAATGTAGATAAGGAACAACTAACTATGCCAGACTCACCATCACTATTGGACAAGAAAACACATTCTCCCACTCCCATCCTTAGTCTATAATAGCACTCAAGGTATAGACGATGAATCATTATCTTATTAATTCATTTTAATCCCCATTTAATTTAATATTATCACTTGATTAAGTAACCTACTAAGGATACCCAAGTAGCCACTTCTAGGCTCCGGTGCCTCCAAAGTAAGTCACTTCCCTTCTAACACCTAGATAACCTACCCTAGGTTTAATAATCTCAAATCATGAATCTAAGTCAACATAGTCTCATAATGCTCAACAAATGGTTCCAAGAAGTGATAATAACACATAATAAAAAATCCATCATAAAATAAATCTCCAAAAAAGTTGGGTTTCATTTGATCAATTCCATTCAAGTATGCAAAGCAAACAAACATAAATATCAATTTCTAATCCTGCCTCTAGTAACAGTCCTACTGGGTTGACATACTAAATCCCTCTATCCCCCAAATCACATAAGGCAATTAAAAGACAAATAATAGAATTTAATTTAATAAACTAATTTGTAAATTTGATCATGAAATTAATTTATCCAATAATTACTAATAGACTATAATTACATTTAAAAATAATTAGATTCTAACCCTACAAATCAATTTAAATAACATCTATGAAATAAATTGATTCTAGGCATTAAAATTACTAACCCAATATTATTTTATAGTCTAAATATACACTAAGTGGATTTAATTCAAAAATAGCAATCAAAATATTAAAATCACTAAAATTCAGCCAATAAACTCATTTAATCAATAAATAATGTTGCATAAAAAGTCCACTTAAACTTAACCATGCAAAACTAAAAAATAATTTCATCTTTCCATTAAAAAATGCATGCATAAAAATAATATCGTCTTCCATCAACATATTTTCCACAATAGCAAAATTCACCAATTTCATAATTAAACAAACTCAATATACATCCAATTATTTTAATTTGATATATGTATATATTATTAAACTCATAATATACACATGTAAAAGAAAACAACATTTATTAATAAAAAAAAATTATTTGAATTTTAAATAAACTAAATTACATAAAAACTTAATTAAAATAAACTAAATTAAAGAAAAGTTTAATTTTAAACTTTTGTTGTGGGAGGGGGGCCCACAGTAGTCCCCAGGGCCTGTACAGGTAGTCCCTAAGGGCTGTGCATGACTGTCCCAATGTGTTGTCGTGGTAGTCCCATGGATTGCTCATGACAGTGCCTAAGGACTGCACACGCAATCCCAAGGGGGACTCGTGTGACAGTCTCTATGGGGCTATGCATGGCCCCTTATGGGATGTCATGTGGCACTTTGTGGGGGGGGGGGGGGGGGGGGGGGGGGTTGGGCTATGCCTACCTCCCCACATATTTTTTATTTTATTTTTTTAAAATAATTTTTTAAAATTTTTTTTTTTAAAAAAAAGAGGGAATATAAATATATTTTAATGTATTTAGAATTTTCACCAGCAATTAAATGTTGTGCCAAAACAAAAAGGTAGGATATTTATTTAACAACTATATATTTATTTTCTCTTGAATAGTAACAATGAAAATTAATGGAACGTATTGAATTATTAATTCTTCTAGAGGTAACCATTTTAAACCTAGCTAAGAATAAATTCTTTATGCAAAATTAAAACCCTAATAGCTAATTAACTAGGTATTGTCAAAATGTACTCTAGTGTTTAATCTAGATCCTCTTTTCAATTTCAATTATGAAATCTAACTTCTAGCAATTGAATCCATTATTTTTTGAGCCTAGGGTTTCCCAAATAAAAAATTAATTTCCAAAAATTTCTAGTGAAAATAATTTCTACTAGAATTCATAAATTCAAACCCTAATGAAAATTTAATCAAGGATCCAAAAATTTAATTCATGTAGATCCCGCAAGTATGGGGTAAGTATAATCATAAGCATAAGGATCATTTTAAAACATGTACAAAACTTTATAAGCATGAAAAAAATTATAAGCATGAATACCATAAGCATAAGGATCATTTTAAATGCTTATAATGATTTAAAATGATTTAAAAATTATAAGCATGAATACCATAACCGTAAGTATAATCATAAGCATAAGGATCATTTTAAAACATGTACAAAACATTATAAGGATCATTTTAAAATTGTTTATTGTTTTCATGCTTATAATTTTTAAAAAAAAATTTGAACAAAAATTGACATAATTTTTTAATTTTTGAAGTCCATTTTTTTATTGCTGAAATATGCTGAAAATCTAGGGTCTAGTTCTCACCAAAAAACTATATGGAAATAATATTTTTTTCCTCTGATTTCAGAATATGTTTTAGATGACATGTATAGCTAGTGCATAAAAAAAGAAAGATTGAATTTTGGTATATATTTTTTCTATTATAACTATCCAAAGTCAGTGTTATCCGAAATCACTAGTTTTTTGTTCCCACCAAATTTTTCCTATCAAATTTACACCATTAAAAAAAATTATATATTCTTGAAGAGGACTCTCTCCTCTAGTGTTAAATATAAGTTTTAAATTTTTCTGACATGATTTGGTTTTTTTTTTGAACGAGCATGTTCTTAAATGTTAAAATACCCACTTAAAGTATTTTCAACTTATAATATATTATATGAAATCAAAACATAATAAAAATTACATTACCATAATCTCGACTCTGAGCTCTACAAAATGGTATTTTTAGATTTTATAGAAAGTTAAATTTTGACAGAGAATTCAGATCCAGAAGTGAGAACTTCTGAGACTCACCTTTTTTTTCTTATTTGGCTACCACATGGGATGCCAATTAGATAGGTTCATCCGGAACCAGTTCAGTCGAAATAGGTCCGACCAAAACTAAGGGCAACCAAACATGGTCTCATGGATGACCATGCCCCTCAAATCTCATATTTTTAAAAACTATTTTTTGAATTATTTAAAATAATTGCCAAATTTATAAAATCCAGCTAGGAATAAATGATTTTTTAAATAAAATCATTTTTTATAGAGTTTTAATAGTTTTTTGCAAATTTATTAATTATTTTATTTTTTTTATTTTTAATTAAAATATTATTTAATTAGTAAGTTTGAATTATGAACTTATTAATATTATTTTTGAATTTTTTTGGGGAAGAATTATTTTTTGAATTAAAAAAATTGACAAATTAATAAAATCTATTAGGAATAAATGATTTTTTAAATAAATCATTTTTATAGAGTTTTAATAGTTTTTTGCAAATTTATTAATTACTTTAGATTTTTTTTGTGTTTTTAATTAAAGCATTGTTCAATTAGTACTTGAATTGAAGCTAAAGTAGTACTTGAATTCTATGGTTTTGTGTTTGTAGGTGAATTGAAGCTCTTAATTTGAATAATTTTTGCAATGGGGTATACAAGGAATAGAACAAAAAATAATGATTGAATAAGGGATGACAAAATGAAAGGTCATAGAAAACGTAATCAAGATCAACCTGTTGAAGTTCAAGAAGAACCTATTGATATTCACGAAGATGCAATTCAAGGAGGGGAACAAATTGGTAGTTTTGAAGGTGGAAATATATCTTTTGGCATGGACAATTTGATGGAGATGAATGAGGATTCGCTTTTCAATCAAATTTCATCTGAACAAATGTTATCTGAAAGTATAATTAAAATGCATTGCAAAAAACTTTTGGATGAATATTTTAAAAATAAAAGTACGGTTGGAAGAGCTCAATTATTTGCTAGGCTATTCAGGAAAAAAGAAATGACTCCTATTTTGGAGTTGTTGGGTGTTGATAACAAGAAAAACTCAGGAGACAGTGTAAATTGAACAATAGTTGAAAACTTTCAAGATGCATTGAATGACATTAACAACTCAAGTCGAGGAGTCGATTTAAATGTTGCACGTAGAGCATTGATGACTACTTTATCTAGTAGGAGGTTGAAATAGAGAAAAAAATTACATGCAATTTTTGATTTATTGAATGTATATAGAAGAACCGTTCAAAGATATATCAAGAAGTGATGCAGGAGCATCCTGGGTGTAAGAGCAATCTTGCATCACCCAAAAAAATATTTCTATTTTTGTATTCAATAAGGGCTATTTTGTGCAGAGCTGCTATTTTTGGAAAGTTACTATTTTTGGTAATTTTTGTATGTGCTCAGAATGATCTGATTTCTTTCTTGGAGGTTCATGTTGGTCATATAAGTCTGCCAGTAAAGTTTCATTGCCAGATCAAGTGTATATTGAAAGATATTGAAGATTTTCGGTATTGGCAGCAGGGTACAAAAACTTTGAACTCAGTTTTGAAGGCTTTAGAGGCCCCGGATGAGGTCAAAAATTTGGGTGACGGGCACTTGCGTGGGTCAAGCCCGTAGAGCACTTCATGGCGGTTCCGAAATGGGGTTATAATAGCCGAGCAGGTCAACTGGTGATGACTTATGGTCTTCGAAAGTTGGGCCACCTGAAATGGCGGAAAATAATTTTCTTCAAAATTTCTGTTCGGGTTTCAAAGGTTATCTTGAGCCGACTATGATGTAATAAAATGTAAAATAAAATAATTCTAAGTTGGTCGGCCTTATTGGCTAAAATTCTGGAACCTTCCCAGGCGGTGAAAAATTGCCTATATAAGGAAGGCTGTATTATTGTCTTAGGAAGTTCAGAATAGTTCTGGGTAGTAGATCTGGGCAATAATTCGAGGCTTTGTCCTACAGAATATTGTAAGGGAATGCCCATGTGGCTTTGCATATTGTAATTCTGAAAGTTTGTAATTTCACATTTGTGGAGATAATAAGAAGCCAATTTTCTGTTCTTGCATATTACTGTTGTTGTTTCTCTATTTCTGTCATGTGTTTGTGGTATTAAGGGGAGCACCCTTCATCAAGTGGTATCAGAGAAGGTTTTCTTGAGTGTGTAAACAGATCGCCGACTGTGAGGCAGTTTGCATCAGGACCGTGGTTAGGGTTTCAGCGCGCATCGCGAAAATACCTCCACAAAGAGAACGTGGCGGAAGAGCTGGTGCTGTGACACCTGAGGTTAGAGAGCTGCAGAGACAAGTGCGAGCATTGCAAGAAGAGATTCGCAGAGGAATGAATCTTAATGTCAGAGATGAAAGTGAGGATGAAGCCGAAGAAGAATATCAAGAAGGAGAAGTTGAAATTGTGAACCAGGAGGAAGAAAGACTTTTTTGGGCCATTTCCAAGATTGGGAAAAGACCTAAGATTGAGGTTCCTACATTTTCTGGAAATCTTAACCCAGAGGAATTGATTGACTGGATCAATGAATGTAAGGAATATTTTGAGTACGAAGATGTTGACGATCCTGATAGGGTCAAATTTGTGAAGGCCAGATTGAAAGGTCATGCGAAGATCTGGTGGCAAGAAATTCAATTAGAGCGAAATAGAAGAGGGAAAGATAAAATCACAAGATGGGATCGGATGGTGGATAAATTGAAGCGACAGTTTATTCCTGTTGATTATGAGCTTGACCTACTGAAGAAAATGCAGAGTTTGAAGCAAGCAGGAAGATCTGTTCAGGAGTATACAAAGGAGTTCTACCGACTTCTCATCAGAACAGGCCATGCAGAAGCTGATAAGGAGAAAGTTGCCCGATACCTTAATGGGTTAAGGCCAAGCATTCAGGAGGAGTTGAATCTGGTTCGAATGAGCAGTATTGAGGAGGCATACCAATTTTCCCTAAAAGTAGAGGAAAAGCTGAACAAGAAGTTCGAGAGCAGACAAAACGGAAGAGGTCGCGGTGGACGATCTGGTGGACGGTCATATGGTGGCCGAAATGAAAATTTGAAAAAGAAGGATGAGGCCAGTAGCAGTCAGAATCAGCGAGAAAATAATTCTAATCATTTCCAGGATCAGAATAATAGAGATCAGAGAGGAAGAGGAAGAGGACAAGGATCTGGAAGAGGTGGCTTCTGTGGAACATGTTTTCACTGTGGAGAAGAAGGTCATAGGGCATTTGAATGTCCTCAGCGCCAAGGAAGAACAGACAGGAGAAATGAAGGCCAGGCCAGAGTTGCACATGTAGATGAAGATGCCAGATCATCAAATTCTGAAGATGCTAAAAGAGGAGAAACGTTGATTAAAAGAAGAGTCCTATTGAGTGGTGAGAATGAACCTGAGCAAAGGAGGAGCCTGTTTCGCACTAGATGCAAGTGTGAGGGTAAATGTTGTGATGTGATTATCGATAGTGGAAGCACTGACAATTTGGTGTCAGAAGAGATGGTGACAAAGTTGAAGCTCAAGAGACAGAAACACCCACATCCATATCGGATTGCCTGGGTGCAGGATGACCACAAGGTCATGGTCAGTGAACAGTTCCTGGTAAAGTTTAAGATTGGTGGGTACCAAGATGAGGTACTATGTGATATCATCTCTATGGATGCATGTCATATGTTATTGGGTAGACCGTGGCAGTTTGACAGATGTGCTATACACGATGGTCGTGCGAATACCTATTCCCTGACAAAGGATGGAGTGCGACATAAGCTAAAGCCATTGAAGGAGACTGAAGAAAAGGTATGTGGTAATGCAAGAATAACATTTGTTGATGGAAGGAAATTTCTAGATGGTATGAGGCATGAGCATGTGTGTTTTGCTTTAATTCCAAAAGTTCGTAAAGAAGAAGTAGAGGATGTACCTATAGAGGTTGCAGATTTGTTGAATGAGTTTCAGGATATTGTATTTGATAATGTACCTAATGGATTACCACCGGTAAGGAAGATCAGTCATCAGATGGATTTGATTCCAGGAGCCAGTTTGCCAAACAAGGCAGCACACAGAATGACACCAGCAGAAAGTGAAGAGTTGAACAGACAAGTACATGAGTTGTTACAAAAGGGGTTGATTCGAGAGAGTCTGAGTCCCTGTGCTGTACCAGCGGTATTAGCACCAAAGAAGAATGGAGAGTGGAGGATGTGTACAGATTCTAGGGCAATAAATAAGATCACAATCAAGTACAGGTTTCCATTGCCACGAATGGATGATATTATGGACTGTTTGAGTGGAGCTGTGTATTTCTCAAAGATAGATCTAAAAAGTGGATATCATTAGATTCGGATCAGAGAAGAAGATGAATGGAAGACTGCCTTCAAGACAAAGGAAGGACTGTATGAGTGGTTAGTCATGCCTTTTGGGCTAACCAATGCACCGAGCACTTTCATGCGGCTCATGAACGAGGTTCTGAAAGAATTTTTGGGTAAGTTTGTTATTGTTTACCTAGATGATATTTTGATCTTTAGTAAGACATTGGATGAGCATATGATGCATATTCGTATGGTATTTGAGAAGTTGAGAGAAGAGAAATTGTTGATTAATTTGAAGAAGTGCAGTTTTGTGAAGAAATAGTTAGTGTATTTGGGATTTGTAGTTTCAGCAGAAGGTCTAAAAATGGACCCAGAGAAGGTACAGGCTATCCTTGAATGGCCTACTCCAAGGAGTGCTACTGAGGTAAGATCTTTTCATGGTCTAGCTAGCTTTTACAGAAAGTTTATCAGAAATTTTAGCAGTATTTGTGGACCTTTGACTGAAACAATGAGAGGAGATAGAAAAGAGTTTAAGTGGACTAAAGGAGCAGAAAAAAGTTTTTAATTATTGAAACAAAAAGTTACAGAACAACCTGTTTTAGCACTTCCAGATTTCAATAAGGTGTTTCAAGTAGATTGTGATGCTAGTGGTACTGCAATAGGAGCTGTTATGAGCCAAGAAGGTAAACCTGTTACTTATTTTAGTGAGAAGTTAAATGATGCCAAGAGAAAATATTCTGTTTATGATCAAGAATTTTATGCTATAGTTCAGGCATTAACGAAGTGGAGACATTATCTACTTCCTAAGGAGTTTGTTTTGTATACTGATCATCAAGCTTTGCAATATTTGAATAGTCAAGGAAAATTGAATCAAAGGCATTTGAAATGGGTTGAGTTTTTGCAGAATTATATATTTGTTCTGAAACACAGGAGTGGAAAGTCTAATAGGGTTGCAGATGCTCTTAGCAGAAGGCAACTATTGCTGACAGAAATGCAGATTGAAGTGGTTGGGTTCAAGGAACTCAAGAATTTGTATCCAGAGGATCCTGATTTTGGTGAAGCTTGGAAAGCTTGTACAGAACCTGTTACTCTAGACAGGATGAAATGGTTGGATTTCATCATCCAGGATGATATGCTATTCAGAGGGAGTCAGTTGTGCATTCCACGAAGTTCTATGAGGGAGAATCTCATCAAAGAGAAGCATAGCGAAGGATTGGCTGGACATTTTGGTCGTGATAAAACCCTTTCTTTGGTTAGTGAGAATTATTATTGGGCACAGTTGCAGCAAGATGTGAAGAAGTTTGTACAGAGTTGTAGAGTATGTGAGATGGCAAAAGGAGTGAAGCAGAATACAGGGTTGTATCAGCCATTATCTGTACCAGAGAAGCCTTGGGAGGATATCAGCATGGACTTTGTTCTTGGTTTACCGAGGACACAGCGGGGACAGGATTCAATTTTTGTGGTAGTTGATAGATTTTCAAAGATGGCACATTTTATTCCCTGCAAGAAGACTAATGATGATGTTCATGTAGCAGACTTGTTTTTCAGAGAAGTAGTGAGACTTCATGGTTTGCCAAAGACCATAGTTTCAGATCGGGACACTAAGTTTGTTGGATATTTCTGGCGTACATTGTGGAAGAAGTTGAAGACAGATTTGAAGTTCAGTTCATCAAATCATCTACAGACTGATGGACAGACAGAGGTGGTGAATAAGAGTTTGGGAAATTTGCTGAGATGTTTGGTTGGAGATAAGCCAACAGGATGGGATTTGATTTTACCATAGGCAGAATTTGCATACAATAATTCTGTCAACAGGAGCACTGGTAAATCACCATTCCAGATTGTATATGGAAGTAGTCCAAGAAATGCATCTGAATTGAGAAAGATAGATAAAGGAGAAATAAGTAGTGCTGAAGCTGAGGATTTTGCAGAACACTTGAAGAACATCCATGAAGAGGTGAGGAAGCATATTACCAAGATGAATGCACAGTATAAGGCTAAGGCAGATGAGAAAAGGAGGTATAAGGAATTTCAAGTTGGTGACGAAGTCATGGTTCATTTGCGGAAGGAGCGGTTTCCAGTTGGTACATATAACAAGCTGAAAATGAAGAAGTTTGGACCGTGTAGGATACTGAAGAAACATGATTCAGGAAATGCATATGAGGTAGAATTACCTACAAAGCTAAATATTTCACTAGTGTTTAACATTTCAGATCTGACAGAGTATCATGAAGGAGGTGTTGAAGATGAGATCACAGCAGCACAGTGGAGTATTCCAGCAACTAGTTCAGACACTAAGGAGATCGAAGATATACTGGACAGTCGTGTTGGCAGAAGCACAAGGAACATGACATATGAAGAATATCTGGTCAAGTGGAAAGGACGACCTGTTGAAGATTCATCATGGCTGACAAAGGAGGAGGTTAGCCGTCTTGGTTTTCCTCTGCACACCTGAGACGTGACAGGGTCACTTCTCAAATTACCCTGGGTGTCTGATGCAGGAGCATCCTGGGTGTAAGAGCAATCTTGCATCACCCAAAAAAATATTTCTATTTTTGTATTCAATAAGGGCTATTTTGTGCAGAGCTGCTATTTTTGGAAAGTTACTATTTTTGGTAATTTTTGTATGTGCTCAAAATGATCTAATTTCTTTCTTGGAGGTTCATGTTGGTCATATAAGTCTGCCAGTAAAGTTTCATTGCCAGATCAAGTGTATATTGAAAGATATTGAAGATTTTCGGTATTGGCAGCAGGGTACAGAAACTTTGAACTCAGTTTTGAAGGCTTTAGAGGCCCCGGATGAGGTTGAAAATTTGGGTGACGGGCGCTTGCGCAGGTCAAGCCCGTAGAGCACTTCGTCGCATTTCCGAAATGGGGTTATAATAGCCGAGCGGGTCAACTGGTGATGACTTATGGTCTTCGGAAGTTGGGCCACCTGAAATGGCGGAAAATAATTTTCTTCAAAATTTCTGTTCGGGTTTCAAAGGTTATCTTGGGCCGACTATGATGTAATAAAATGTAAAATAAAATAATTCTAAGTTGGTCGGCCTTATTGGCTAAAGTTCTGGAACCTTCCCAAACGGTGGAAAATTGCCTATATAAGGAAGGCTGTATTATTGTCTTAGGCAGTTCAGAATAGTTCTGGGTAGTAGATCTGGGCAATAATTCGAGGCTTTGTCCTACAGAATATTGTAAGGGAATGCCCATGTGGCTTTGCATATTGTAATTCTGAAAGTTTGTAATTCCACATTTGTGGAGATAATAAGAAGCCAATTTTCTGTTCTTGCATATTACTGTTGTTGTTTCTCTATTTCTGTCATGTGTTTGTGGTATTAAGGGGAGCACCCTTCATCAAGAAGAGAAATATGTTAGATGAAAACATTGAAAAGAACTGGGTAAATATTTATAGGCTTCCTTGAAAAGATAAAATTTTTTAAGATGCAAAAAAATTGGTCATTGAATAGTGGACCACTCACTCTCATGTTTCTTCTAATAAAAGGGATACAATACAAATAAAAGATGAAGAGACTAGTATGAAAACTGCACATCCAAAATATTTTATAGATACAACACAAAGTGAATTTTTTGAAGAATTCAAGAAAGAATGTTTAGATGTGAAAATATGTCAAAGAATGTTTGAGAGGTTACACCATTTCCTTGTACACATAAATAAGGCTCGTGAAACTTGTTGTCAAAATCATGTTGAGTTTTATCTATACTTGCAATGATATAAAAAAGTTATGGCAATTCTTGATTCAAATATGGTCATCTTTGGAAGTACAACACAGTTTGTGAAGTCTATTTTATGTGATAAATTAGAAGATTCAGATGAGTTCAAAGTACAATGTATAAAGAATGCATGCAATGATTGTGGAGATTTGCATAAATTTCTATTAAAAATTGAGAATATTAATGTTTCAACACTAGTTTTGTGGAAAATATTTGAATATGAGACATATCGAACATAGACCGGAGATGAATCCAAAACATTTGTATTGAAGGAGAGTGAATTTCCCTACCTTGAGTTTATGACCAGATTTCATACTCTAATTTATCCACATATCTAGCATTGTCATGGTGCACGATGGAAAGATAAATAGTTTCATGATTCCAAAGGTTATTTTCACCTAGTTGTATTCTTTCAATTGTATATTTTTTTGAGAACTATACATTTTCCCCTCAAACAGAGCTTCAAGCTCAATATTATAATTCTGAGCAAGTTGCAATATTTCTGCAAGTGACCTATAGACATGCACTATTTGATTTGGATGAGGTAGAAAGTACCGATCTAAATGAACACATTATCATCGAGGTTCCTTTTTATATCGACGATGATAAGGTTCATGATAGGAGCTATGTGGCTCATTATTTTGCAATGTATTTTGAAGATATTATGAATCACGAGATAAAGGCTTCACAACACTAGATTTGGTCTGATGGTTGTACAGGTAAGTGTATCTACTTCAATTCATTTTCATTATCATTTAATTACTTCTTAAAGGATTACATGTATGTATGCATGTACAACTTAATTTTGTAAGATAATTTAAATATACAAAATCCTTTAACTGGCTAGCCATGCAACATGCTAGACACAATGTTAATTTTATGTGGAAATTCTTTGAAAGTGGACATGGAAAAGGAGAGTGTGATGGAGCAGGAGTGTGTGTGAAGTGTGGAATTCACCAACATGAACTTGCAAGTACAAATGGTGTTCAATAGTTATATATATATATATATATATATATATATATATATATATATATATATATATATATATATATATATATATATATATATATGTGTATATATGTATATATATGTATATATATGTATATATATGTATATATGTATGTATATATGTATATGTATGTATGTATGTATATATATGTATTTATGTATATATATGTATATATATATGTATATATATATATATATATATGTATATATATATATATATATATGTATATATATATATATATGTATATATATGTATGTATATATATGTATGTATATATATGTATGTATATATATGTATATATATAAATGTATATATATGTGTGTGTGTGTGTGTGTGTGTGTGTGTGTGTGTGTGTGTATAGTACACTAGACCCACTTTTTAGACTAACATTTCTGACCAAGCATTAAAATAGTTTTCCTTGGTCAGTTTATAAAAAGAAAATTTTGATTTTTTTTAATCCATTCCCATGTTGGTCGGTATTTCGACAACCATGATAGGTTGTCGAAATTCTCACCAAAATGACAATATAACTTAAAAAAAACACATAAGGATTTCATTTTGTTTTATATTCCGCACGCGACAAAGCAAAGGTGAAAGAACAGGGATTTTATGTCGATCCACCACCTATGCATCACCTAGCCTCGACTCCACCTATAAGAACCACTCTTCATCTGTAACAATCACACACATCTCTAGTTTTTTAATCTTTGAAAAATTTCTTGTGTTGCATTTATATTTTTTTTCATTCAATTTATAGCATTTCTAGGGTTAAAAAATTTGTAGTAACTATTTGTTCGTGCTCTGTGGGTCTTCTTGGACCCAGTTTGAATTCTTTCAACTTGTAGGACTGTCACTATGTACACACATTTACTATGCCTTTCCCTGTTTCTATTTTTAAAGACTGAGTACAGTCATAAGAGTCTTTGATATCACTTGAATCTATAAACATAAACAAGCCCTTCTCAGTTTTCTATCAACATCACTATTGATACATGACGCATATCTGTTGACGCTATATGAACAGACATATATGTGATAGTCACCTCTTCCTACCTCCAAATGCTGACAACAACATACACTGTCATTCAGAGACCATTCTGAATGGTTCTGCCAGTGTTCCAACTTGGTCTCCTTTGAATATGACTGTCATTATTTTCCAATTGAGACTAGGCAAACCCGAACACATAAACAAGATATATTCTCTGTTAAAACTTAAGAAATCGATACATCTATTCTCTGTCACTGGATTCAAGAAATAATCTTAGGGAATAGGGATTCTTCTAAATTTGACAACACCAAACCCTCCTGTCCCATTCACCAAACCCTCACTTCTTGGGCTAGAAATCAAGGGTTTTGTAGAAAATACCCTTCCAAACCACTCACAACTCTAATCAAGGTTATAACACCTTATAATTCATCCCAAAGGACCTTTCCAACTCTTAACTACCCTCTCCATCGATCAAATCACTTCCAACCATGATTGGTGTTGCCTAACACCCCATTTTCTTCATTCTTCACTAGACTTTACCAGGCTTTTCCTTTTTCCTCATCCACTAGCATCCTTCCCTGCATTCAAAACAAGATCTAATAAATTCAATATATCATTGGCATCTCCCACCAAACCACAGTCAATATAGGGGTGGGAGTGCCTTAGACATTACGGGG
This sequence comes from Chamaecyparis obtusa, assembly GCA_027943335.1. NCBI lineage: Eukaryota > Viridiplantae > Streptophyta > Pinopsida > Cupressales > Cupressaceae > Chamaecyparis > Chamaecyparis obtusa. The sequence goes on from BSBK01014413.1 coordinate 101,318, forward strand.
TTTCAACCTTTATTTCCTGACTGTTCCTACAAAACCTTCCTACAAAACCAATCACTATCTACACAACACCAATCTATTTCTTAACTGTAATAACAACAAGAAATGTGAAATAAATGCAGAAATGTATAAGTATAAGGTGATTCAATGTTCCTAAATCACAACTTAACTAAGATCATGTGAAAAGAAGCATTTAAATACACTGGTGTGTTCCACTGAACTCACGGGACAAAGAACTAAGGAAATGCAGAGAATTAATTGTTTATTGCTTGAAACATTACACACTCAAATCCATACATCTCCACTCGACTTCCCCCCTTCTCCTCTTGAGAATCCATCCTAAAAACAACTCCTATTCTCCCAAGAAACTGATACCAAACTTTAACTAACTTGCTAACTGTCTGATAAAAAACCTTCCAATATCATTACCAAAAGAATCAAAAGAAGACTTCTAGTCCAAAACTATAGAGGCAAATAAGGAAGTCTAACCCAACTAGGGATAATACTATTGATTCAATCAAAGAGTTGAAGGAAGGGAAGAAAGGCCTAAGAGAAAGAGAGTGATTTCCCCACAAATAAATGCTTCTTCAAACACTTTAGTCCTATCTTCCTCAATTTGAAAAGAATCCACATAAAACCCATAGTAGTAGGATAAATCTCAATCCATCCTCAACAATGGGCCTCCAAGAATTTGAAATCCATTTTTTTAAATCAGGAAGGAATGAACATAAAATATTGAACCTAAAAAAGAGCACACTTGGAGAAATATTATTCATTATACAACACATTCTCCCTACAAATAATGCTAGAGATTGAATAAGAACAATGCAAGGGTTTACCCCTAAGAGATGGAAGAATAGGAAAAGAAGAAGGGATTTTACCACCAAAAGATCCAACCACCTTAGAAAAGGATAAAGAAGTTGGTGAGGAAACAAGAAAATTCATTTTGAAAGAACCAAATCCCAAAGGTGGTAATTCCATAGCAATCAGGGAACCACCATTTGCTGGTAGAAAAATAGAAGATAAGCCACTAGAAGACTATGAAATAACAATGACTATCAACAAAAAAGAAGGTGAACTAGCTACCAAGGATCCAACAAATAGTGATAAACCAACAATAACAGATGGAAAGTAAGGAGAAGAGATGATAAGAGTTTCTACAGTTGAGCAAGGAAAGTCATTTAAAAAATTCTTTTTTAGAATTATTTTTGTGTTTGTTGTGTGTTATGTATGTCATTTTCTTCCCTATAGTAGCTAAATTAGGGAAATTACATCATTAGATGGGTGTAAAGGGTTATAGTAAGCTACACAATGGTTCATATAGAAACTATTTGATTGTCACCTCTTACATGAATTTATTTTTTGTACAAATCAACTACTACTTAAATAAAAAAGTATTGATCAACCTGACATAATATCGACTATGTTATTAATTGCTTAGCACAGATTTACTATTTCCCTTTGTTTCTATTTCGAATCCACACAGCAATAACAACTAACCTTCTCCAGTGCCTTCAAATGGTCTCATGGACACTCTAACCTAGTTGATCAAGTTAGGTTAGGGCTGAATGGAATGGTTCAAACCATTCCAATCGGCCCTATATTATATCTCATGGAGATTATTTGATTTTATACTAGACCAGGGCTCTATTTTGAATCCAGAGAGCAATAACAACTAACCTTCTCCAACACCTTCAAACGGTCTCAGGGACACTAACCTGGTTGGTCAAGTTAGGTTACGACCAAATGGAATGGTTAGAAGGGGGGGTACTTGAGTTTGATGTTATTGTCTTCGGTGACTCTCAAAGACCCTGAAATCAAACAAAAATTTGAAACTAATTTATTGTAAAGCCACTATTGCACGCAATTACCTCTCTTTCACTAGTATTAATATGATGACTGTCGCAATGATGGTATTAATATGAATTCTCTTCATGTGTAATGGATGTATTATGATGGTTTATCCATAGCTTCATTAAGCACCATACTTCTTTCTTATTGTCTTGATGATAATTGACACAATATGTCATCTTATGAACATGACTGATTATGAGTTTACTTGATTGGACAGTAGAGTCATGATTTACATGTTGATAAGGTGGCTGTCCACAAGATTGTCATTCTTGATAACATGTGAGCTTGGTAGTGATTGATGGAGATACTCGATATCTATCATCCTTGATCATAACACATTCTCATATTGCATTTCTTTGATGTGCTCCTTGATGCTAAATAGGAAAATTATCTTATTGAAAGATTTCATGATTTTCCTTGATACATTTGATGCTTATTGACTATTTGTGGAAAGAATATGCAAACTATCTACTTGAGCTCTTACTTGTTATGTACAATTTTCCACTATCTCCTAACTATCTTTCACTGGTATTAATATGACGTCTGTTGTAATGATGGTATTAATATGAATTCTCTTCATGTGTGATGGATGTATTATGATGGTTTATCCACAACTTCATTGAGCACCATACTTCTTTCTTGTTGTCTTGATGATAATTGACACAATATGTCATCTTATGAACATGGCTGATTATGGGTTTACTTGATTGAATAGTAGAATCATGATTTACATGTTGATAAGGTGGCTATCCACAAGATTGTCATTCTTAATAACACTTGAGCTTGGTAGTGATTGATGGAGATACTCGATATCTATCATCCTCTATCATAAAACATTCTCATATTGCATTTCTTTGATGTTTCTCCTTGATGCTAAATAGGAAAATTATCTTATTGAAAGAATTCACAATTTTCCTTGATACATTTGATGCTTATTGACTATTTGTGGGAAAGAATATGCAAACTATCTACTTGAACTCTTACTTGCTATGTACAATTTTCCACTATCTCCTAACTATCTTGAGGTGCTCAAGGTCTGCCACTCCTTGACCAAAAGTGTTTTGTTTCTATTATGTTAATAGGTTAAGGATGGGGACATCACACTATCTATAGAAGATTGTCATGAAACACTCGGTCTTGTGACTAAATAGAACTCTCCTTTTTGAAACTATCACATTAAGAAGTATAAAAGGTTATGTCTTTCATGATACACCCTTGAGAGGAATGTCACATTCATGTTCCTTTCACCTTGTTTGCAATAGTTTTTAATGTGTTCTATGACTATCCTGTAGGTCCCTTTATAGTGCTTTGTCATTTTTCTTTGTCTTTTCAATTGAGATCATCATATCAACCATTTTATAGTCTTTGACTCAACTGTGTCTAAGAACTCTTCCTTTCATTGTCCATTGTGTCTATCATTCTTTCCTTACTGTGATTCAAAATTGAACCTTTCTAGTAATCTCTATCACCACTATCATATTTTCATGACTTACACCCACTATTATTCATCCTCATAGTCATCATTCCAAAAGAACTGCTTTATTTCTATATCTCCTATCATTAATAAAAAACCGTCACCCTCTAATCTCTTTGGTTAGACTTGATTTGTCTTTAGATAAAAGGTCTATATCATATGCACTTGGATTGTCATATTAATTTCTCTTAGCTGTCCTTTAACATCATTAATGTCATTTAAATCTAATGATTTAGGGCCTTTGTTCATGCAAACACTATCCTCTTATTTTCCCTTTATCATTGATGTTAGTTGACTCTAGAAGACTATGATGGTTACAGTGTTTTCTATCTTCTCTTTGTCCTTGTTTCATGTCTGATACACTTTCCTTGAAGATATCTATCTTCTTTTTCCACTCATTAAACCCCTACTCAATGTTGAGAATCTCCTATAGACCTACATTTCCATTGTAACACTTAGTACATATAATTTAAGGCTATCATTTGGGCCCTACATTCTTCCCTTTAAGGAACAACAATAAGTGAGAGGTAAGAGGTGTGAACTTCCCAGTTTTAGCATAGGTATCACTTTACCTGAAGATGGTTGTTTACTGGCTGCCCTTCAATATGACACTTGACTGTACCTATTTGAACATAGTTCAAATCCCAAAAAGTTTTCATTTCTAGATCTATTCAACATTGTCCTAGTCAATCCATGTGTGTATGCTTGCTGCCCCATACTAACCTGTATCACCTGCAATGTTTCCTTTTCTTAGGAAGAGGAATAGTATCACCAAAATACATTATTATCTTGTCTTTATCCCTCCAAGTCAGTAGTATTAAACTGAAATTTCTCTTTGCCTTTGTGAACAATATATGTATTAGAGTAGCCATCACGAATTGTCATTCTCATACATATTATATTTTTTTACTTAGCATTCAGATTTGCCTAAGCAGTAATGTGAACTTTCCTCCAACACATGTACTATTGTGAAAATCACCACAAGTCCATTTGTTGGAGGGCAATTCATAGAACACATGTTTGGAGGTCTGAAGGAAATAAGAGAATTTGAAGAGTTATGAGTGGTGAGAAGATTCTTTTGAGTAGAAGCTTTGGAGGCACTATAGATCAGTCCATATCTTTGGTCACAAATGTATATAGGCAATGCAAATCCTACATACCAAAATTTCATCTTAGTATTGATTTCCTTCTACTCTGAAATTCAAACCTTATAATTAGGAAAATGTCAACCAATGCAATGAGTCTTAAGATTGTACTTAATATAGCCAAGCTTCATTCAATGGTACATTCAAACATGAAACAAACCATTCTTAAATTAGATTAAACTAGTAAACCAAAGGACATACTGATTATAAGTAAACTAGTAAACCAAAGGACATGCTTTTACTACTAAGTCTCTATTTATTGGGCATACTGATTATAAGTAATTGACATATATCACAAATGTTGCTAATTAAGTTTGGCGGGATGATTACGCCTATCCTAAAAAAAAGACTGTCAAATCATTATGCTTTCAAATCAATTACCTATCGACGTATCCCTTGCGAGGGGAGAGAAGCCAAACACATAAAGAACATGCATATAAACATGCCAACTGAAAAAAACTTAAATGGAATACACCAAGAAGTACCAAATGGATGAATGCTCAATTGTTGTAATGGAAAAGTAATGTCAGAACCATCCATTTCTAGAACTTAATTTTTCCATAGTCCCTAATGATTTTTCTTATTTCTTGTCTGTGCTTGGTGATAGGATTTTGAACATTGTTGACATACTTAAATGGAATACACAATACCAAATGATGAATGCTCAATTGTTTGTAATGGAAAAGCATCAGAACCATCCATTTCTAAAATTTGATTTTGTATAGTCTTAATTATTTTTCTATAGTCCTAATGATATTGAAAATTATTGACAAAGAGTGTTTCTTTTTTTATTATATTATAAATGATTTTTCTATATAGTCGTAATGATTTTTCTTATTTCTTGTCTTTTGTCCCTTTTTATTTCCTATGTCTGTGCTTCGGGACATGATTTTTTCACCTTCTTTTGATGGTATATTTCAATCACTCTATATATGGAATACTATTTTGTTCACTATTTTATTTCAACGTCATATTTCTTTCATTTTTCATATACACAGAGACTACACATGCTGATAAAAAAATGAGCTATTTGATTTAGGTTTACTTTTCATTATTGTAAATGGTTAATATTTTTTATGGTACTCCTTGGTGTATTTCATATAAAAATAATCATATAAAAAATAATAAATGTAGTAAGGATGGTGCGGTGTTGTATTGATATAGGCTCGATGACTCTTGTCAATGTGCCAAACTGTCAATTGTGGTGGTGGGCAGTGTGTGTTGAAGACTTCATAGACATTGAAAAACCCTAGATGACCATTTTGATGCTGCCCCAAATAGAAAAAAGGTTGCTAATGTGTATATATTTAATTGTTTCTAATGTAAATACTATTCATTATAATATAAGAACTATGTAGACTGGGCATCATATGGAAATAATGGCTGTGAATAATTTAGTTGGGTCGATGACAACTCATCTGCATCTATCCACCCATCTCCACTTACTCGCAATGAAGTATTTGAGTACAAAACATGTCAGGCTAGGGCAAATTATGAAATTATACTTTTTATGGTGCCTTCTCTGTATTGTAATCACATATCTTTGTTGCGACCATATGCAGAGATGAACTCAGCAATTAGTTAGTTTATTATTTTCAAATTGTAACTAATATTTTAATATGGATATGATGTAACTTCTCTTTGCCTCAAGTGCACATATATATGGTTTACATCTTTTTTTAGAATAATTCTTCATGTTTATGGCTCAGGTGA
>BSBK01014414.1:0-22500 GCA_027943335.1 Chamaecyparis obtusa
CAGCTCTGGTCACCAGATCACCTAACAAAATTAGGTCACCAGCCAGATCAGCTTATGTCACCAACTAGATCAACTCGGGTCGCCAGCCAGTAACTTCGACTGCCATAATAAATTGGGTCACCACAGTGACTCAGGTCGCTGGGTCGACTCGGTTGACTCAGGTCACAGGGTCGACTCGGTTGACTCAAGTCATCGGGTCGACTCGGTTGACTCATGTCACTGGGTCAACTCAGGTCACCGGGTCGACTTAGTTGACTTAGGTCACCAGGTCGACTCAGTTGACTCAGGTCACCGAGTCGACTCGGGTCGACTCAGTCACCTTACTGACTTAGGTCAACTTGGTTGACTCAGGTCACCATGTCAACTCAGGTCATTGGGTTGACACGGTTGACTCGGGTCACTGGGTTAACTCTATCGACTCGGTTGACTCGGGTCACCGAGTCGACTCAGTCGACTCTGGTCACCGGGTCGACTTGGTTGATTCGGGTCACCGGGTCACTGGTCGACTCGGTTGGCTCGGGTCATCGGGTCGACTCGGGTCACTGGGTCGACTCGGTTGACTCAGGTCGACTGGGTCGACTTAGTCAACTCTAGTCACCGGGTCGACTCGGTTGATTCGGGTCACCGGGTCACTAGGTCGACTCGGTTGGCTCGGGTCATCGGGTCGACTCAGGTCACTGGGTCGACTCGGTTGACTCAGGTCGACTGGGTCGACTTAGTCGACTCTGGTCACCGGGTCGACTCGGTTGATTCAGGTCACCGGGTCACCGAGTCGACTCGGTTGGCTCAGGTCATCAGGTCGACTCGGTTGACTCGGGTTGCTAGCTCGACTTGGGTTGCTGGCTCGACTCGAGCCTCTAGATCGAGACGGGTCATTGGATCAACTCAAGTCGCTAGCGAGATCAACTCAGGTCACCACATGGGTCGGCAACTAGATTTACTCGAGTCACCATATCAGCTTGGGTCACCAACCAGATCAGCTCTTATCGCCAGATCACCTGACAAAATTAGTTCACCAGCCAGATCAGGTTAGGTCGCTAACTAGATCAACTCGGGGTGCTAGATCAGCTCTAGTCGCCAGTGAGTAACTCTGACTACCATAATAAATTAGGCCACCATAAAAACCCCGGTCGCTGGGTCGACTTGGTTGACTCAGGTCACCGGGTCGACTCAGTTGACTCGGGTCATTGGGTCGACTCGGTCAACTCGGGTCACCGGGTCGACTCGGGTCATCGGGTCACTGGGTCGACTCGGGTCACCGAGTCGACTTGGGTTGCTGGATTGACTCAAGCCTCGAGTCGACTTGGGTTGACACGGGTCGACCTAGTCAACTCAGGTCACCGGGTCGACTCAATTGATTCAGGTCACTAGGTTGACTCAGTCGACTCTGGTTGACTCGGGTCGACTTAGTCACCTGACCGACTCAGTTGACTCGGGTCACCACGTTGACTCGGTCGACTCGGTTGACTCAGGTCGACTCAGTTGACTCGGGTCATCGGGTCGACTCAGTTGACTCAGGTCACTCGGTCGATTCGGTTGACTCGGGTCACTTGGTCAACTCGGGTCGACTTAATCACCTGACTGACTTAGGTCGACTTAGTTGACTCGGGTCACCAGGTCGACTCAGTTGACTCAGGTCACTGGGTCAACTCTGTCGACTCAGGTCACCAGGTCGACTGGGTCAACTCAGTCGACTCAGGTCACCGGGTCGACTCAGTCACTTGACCGACTCGGTTGATTCGGGTCACTGGGTCGACTCGGTTGACTCAAGTCACTGGGTCGACTCGATTGACTCGGGTCGACTCGAGTGACTCGGGTCACCGGGTCAACTCGGGTTGACTCGGGCCTCTAGATCAGGAGGGGTCATTGGATCAACTCAAGTTTCTAGCGAGATCAACTCAAGTCACCACACGGGTCCCCAACTAGATTTACTCAGGTCACCATATCAGCTTGGGTCACCAGCCAAATCAACTCTTGTCGCCAAATCACCTGACAAAATTAGTTCGCCAGCTAGATCAGGTTAGGTCGCCAACTAGATCAACTCGGGTTGCTAGATCAGCTCTGGTCGCCAATGAGTAACTCCAACTGCCATAATAAATTAGGTCACCACAGAAACCCCAGTCGCTGGGTCGACTCGGGTCGACTCGATTGACTCGGGTCATTGGGTCGACTCGGTCAACTCGGGTCACCGGGTCGACTCGGTTGACTCAGGTCATCAGGTCGACTTGGGTCACTGGGTCGACTCGGGTCACCGAGTCGACTTGGGTTGCTGGATCGACTCAGGCCTCAAGTTGACTTGGGTTGACACGGGTCGACCTAGTCTACTAAGGTCTCCTGGTCGACTCGGGTCGACTCAATCGATTCAGGTCACTGGGTCGACTCAATCACCTGACTGACTCGGTCATCTCAGGTCACCATGTCGACTCGATTGACTCTTGTCATCGGGTTGACTCAGTTGACTCAGGTCACTGGGTCAACCGATTGACTCAGGTCACTGGGTCGACTCGGTCACCACACGGGTCACCAACTAGATCAAGTTAGGTAGCTAGCGAGATCAACTCAGGTCACCACACTGGTCCCCAACTAGATCAACTCGGATCGCCAGATCAGCTTGGGTCACCAGCCAGATCAGCTGTGGTCGCCAGATCAGCTTGGGTCACCACATTGACTCAGGTCGCCACATTACTTGGCCAACTCGGGTCACCAGCCAGATCAACTCAGGTGACTCGGTTGACTCAGGTTATCGGGTCGACTCGGGTCGACTTGGGTTGCCAGATCAACTCGGGCCTCGAGTCGACTTGGGTTGACTTGGGTCACCAGGTCGATGCGGGTTGTCAGGTCAACACGAGTCACCGGTTCGACATGGGTCGCCAGTTTGACACGGGTCACTGGGTCGACACGGGTCACTGGGTCGACGCGAGTCACTGGGTCGACGCGGGTCACTAGGTCGACGCAGGTCGCTGGGTTGACTCGGGTCGTCAAGTTGACTCGGGTCGCCGGGTCAACTCAGGTTATTGGATCGACTCGGGTCTCTAGATCAGGACAGGTCACTTGATCAACTCGGGTCACCACATGAGTCACCAATTAGATCAACTCAGGTCACCAGATCAGCTTGGGTCACTAGCCAAATCTGCTCTGGTCGCCAAATCACCTAACCGACTCGGGTCGCCAGCCAGATCAGCTTGGGTCACCACATCACCTGGCCAACTCGGTTCGCCAGATCAACTCAGGACACGACATCGACTCAGGTAGTTAGCTAGATCATCTCAGATCACCAGATCGCCCGATGAACTCAGGTCGGGTGGGGTCTCTAGATCGAGTCGAGTCACCAGATCAAGTCGGGTCCCGAGCCAGATCAACTCAGGTCACCACATCGACTCGGGTCACCAGCCAGATTAGGTCAGGTCACTAGATAGCCTGACCTACTTAGATCTCCAGTGAGTCTGTCCACTTTTTGAATGATTGACCCATACTCCTCTTCAAGTATTATCATAGTCAAGTCTCCGCTTCTAGCTCGACAATAAGAAGGGCGTGACTCCATGTATGGCCTGAGTGATTTTTTTTTAACTCTGGTTTTTTCATTCTTTTTGTCGTAGGGAGCCTCCTTTGTCTATTTTTTTTACAACTTTTGACCTCGCTCACGATCAAGCTAGGCCAACTCATTTAAACTTGGATCGCATAAATCTAATATGCACAATAGTAATGTTGATGAGTATGCAAACACATCAATGAAGTCATCTCAGTATGTCAAGTCCCCCAACTTAGATCACTCGAGTCGCATAAGTAACTCAGATAGCCATAATAAATTAGGTCACCATAGTGACTCGGGTCACTAGGTCGACTCAGGTCACGGGGTCGACTCGGGTCATCAAGTCAACTCAGGTTGCTGGGTTGACATAGCCGAATCGACTCAGGTCTTTGGATCGGGACGGGTCACTTGATCAACTCGTGTCGCTAGCCAAATCAACTTAGGTCATCACATGGGTCGCCAACTAGATCAACTCGGGTCGCTAGATCAGCTCTGGTCACCAGATCACCTGACCAACTTAGGTCGCCAACCAAATCAGCCTTGATCGCCACATTGACTCAGGTTGCCACATCACCTAGCCAACTTGGGTCGCCAGCCAGATCAACTCGAGTTGCCAGATCGACTCGGGACACCACATCGACTCAGGTAGTCAGCTAGATCATCTTGGATCCCTAGATCGCTCGATGAACTCAACTCAGGTGGGGTCTCTAGATCAAGTCGGGTCACCAGATCAAGTCGGGTCCTGAGCTAGATCAACTTAGGTCACCACATCGACTTAGGTCACCAGCCAGATCAGGTCCCTAGCCAGATCAACTCAGGTCACCACATCCAATATGCACAATAGTAATGCTGATGAGTATGCAAACTCATCAATGAAGTCATCTCAGTATGCCAAGTTGTCAAGTCCTCCAACTTAGATCAGTCGAGTCGCATAAGTAACTCCAACTACCATAATAAACTTAGATCACTCAGGTCGTTAGGTCGACTCGGGTTGCCGGCTTGACTCGGGTCTCTAGATCGCGATAGGTCGCTGGATCAACTCGGGTTGCTAGCTAGATTAACTCAAGTCACCACATCGACTTGGGTCATCACCTAGATCAGCTCAGGTTGCCACATCACCTAACCAACTCAGGTCAGGTCGGGTCACCAGATTAATTCGGGTCACCAGCCAGATCAACTTAGGTTGCCACATCAACTCGAGTATCCAGATAGATCAGCTCGGGTCACCAAATCACCTAACTAACTTAGGTCAGGTTGGGTTAGGTCTCCTGATCAGGTCGGGTCACCGGATCAACTCAGGTCGCTAATTAGATCAACTCGGGTCACTAACATGATCAACTCGGGTCAACACATCAGCTTATGTTGTTAACACATTCCAATATGCCAAGCTGTCTAGTTTGCTAGCTCGGATCACTCGAGTCGCATAAGTAACTCGTATTGCCAAAACAACTTGGGTCACCTAATTAACTCGAGTCATCAGATCGACTCGGGTCGCCAGATCGACTCGGGTCACCGGATCGACTCGAGTCCTCGAATCGACTCGGGTCACCGTATTGACGCAGGTCACCGGATCGACTCAGGTCTCCAGATCAGGATGGGTCGTCCGATCGACTCGGTTCATCGGATCGATTCGGGTATCCAGATAGATCAAATCAGGTCACCAAATCACCTGACTAACTTAGGTTAGGTCGGGTCTCTGGATCGAGTCGGGTCACCAGATCAAATTGGGTCTCCAGCCAGATCAACTCGGGTCAACACATCGACTCGAGTCACCAACCAGATCAACTTGGGTCGCCAGACCAACTCAGGTCAGGTCGGGTAAGGTCTCCAGATTGGGTCAAGTCGCGGGATCATTTCAGCTCGCCAGCCAGATCAACTCGAGTTGCTACATCGACTCGACTCGACTCGCCAACCAGATCAGCTCAGGTCATTAGATCACCTGACCAACTCGAGTCAGGTCGACGGATGAAGTCAGATCGCCAGATCAACTCAGGTCGCCAGCCAGATCAACTCAGATCATCACATCGACTTAGGTCGCCAGCCAAATCAGCTCGGGTCACCAAATCAACTCGGGTCACCAGCCAGATCAACTCGGGTTAACAAATTTGAGTTTTGACCCCACTCGCAAGCGAGCTAGGCTAACTCATTCAAACTTGGATCGCCTCAATCTAATATGCATAATAGTAATACTAACGAGTATGCAAACTCATCAATGAAGTCAACTAAGTATGCCAGCCTGATCAACTCAGGTCAACAAATTGACTCGGGTCACCAACCAGATCAACTCGGGTCACCAGATTGCCAGGCCAAGTTGGGTCGGGTCGGGTTGGGTCAGGTCTCTAGATCGGGTTGGGTCAGTTCTCTAGATCGGGTCGGGTTGCCAGATCAATTCTTGTCGCCAACCAGATCAACTCAGGTCGCCACATCGACTCGGGTCGTCAGCCAGATCAGCTCGGGTCACCACATCACCTAACCAACTCGGGTTAGGTCGGGTCACCCGATCAATTTGGGTCACTAAGTTGGGTGTGACTCCATGAATGGCACGAGTGGTTTTCTTTTTCAACTCTAGTTTTTTCATTCTTTTCATTGTACGAAGCCTCCTTTGTCTATTTTTTTAGGACTTTTGACCCCGCCCTGAGGATCGCCAACGAGCTCGACCGGATCCTGTCCGAGATCTTGCTCGTGAGCGAGCTCACCGGGATCCCGTCGCCAACGAGCTAGGCGTGACTCCATGGATGGCTCTAGTGATTTAAGTTTTTTATAACTTGAAAATTTTGTTCTTTTCCTTGTATAGAGCCTCCTTTATCCATTTTTTCCTACGAGTTTCGACCCCGCCAGCGACCTTGTTAAGTTCTCATCGCAGGTCTTGCCCTACTACCACGAAAGCCTCCCAGCGGTTATATGAAATGACCCCGGGTCATTTCAACACTGCGTCTAACAATAACTAGTCAGACTGCATCAAATGATGTCCACCTCGATCCATGCCAACTCATTCAAACTTGGATCACCTCAATCTAATATGCACAATAGTAATGCTGACAAGTATGCCAACTCATCAATGAAGTCGCCTTAGCATGCCAAGCTGTCAAGTCCCCCAACTTGAATTACTCCAGTCGCATAAGTAATTCGGATCATTGGATCGACTCGCATCGCCGAGTCAACTCGGGTTTCTGGATCGACTCGAGTCCCCAAAACAACTTGGGTTGCCAGTCGGATCAACTCGGGTCACCATCCAGATCAACTCAGGTCGCAAGATCACCTGACTAACTTAGATTGACGAAGTTGCCTAGCCAACTTGGATCGCTAGACTTGCCAGATCGACTCGAATCACTGGAGTCGTCAGATCGACTCAGATCTCTATTTCAAGTCGGCCCTATTGCCACGAAGGCATCCCAATGATAACCAGTCAGATCGCAAGTTAAATCACATCAAATGATGTTCACCTCGATCTGTGCTAACTCATTCAATCTTGGATCACCTCGATCCAATATGCCAAGCTGTCAAGTCCACCAGCTCAGATCACTCGAGTTGCATAAGTAACTCAGATCGCCAGAACAACTCGGGTCACCAGATCGACACAGGTCGTCAAATCCACTCGGGTTGCCGAATCAACTCGAGTCGTCGGATCGACTCGGGTCTCCAGATTAGGACGGGTTGTCAGATCGACTCGGGCCGCCAGCCAAATCTACTCGGGTCCCTACATCGACTCAGGTATCCATATAGATCATATTGGGTCGCCAAATCACCTGACTAACTAAAGTTAGGTCAAGTTTGGTCGGGTCAGGTCTCCGGATTGGGTCGGGTCACCGGATCAACTTGGGTCAACATATCGACTCGAGTCGCCAACCAGAACAACTCGGGTCACCAGATTGCCAGACCAACTCGGGTTGGGTCGGGTCAGGTCTTCAGATCGGGTCAGGTCACGGGATCATTTTGGGTCGCCAGCCAGATCAACTCGGGTCGCCACATCAACTCGACTCACCAACCAGGTCAGGTCGGGTCACCAGATCACCTGACCAACTCGGTCAGGTCGACGGATGAAGTCGGATCGCTGGATCAACTCAGGTCGCTAGCCAGATCAACTTGGGTCACCACACCAACTCAGGCCGCCAGCCAAATCAGCTCAGGTCGCGAGATCAACTCAGGTCAACAAATGTGACTTTTGACCCCACTCACAAGTGAGCTAGGCTAACTCATTCCAAGTCTCTCATGGAAAAGTCCATGACTTCCCATTCCTATACCTATGCTGACGAGTATGCCAACTCATCAATGAATTCGGCTCAGCATGCCAAGTTGTCAAGTCCCCCAACTTGAATTACTCCAGTCACATAAGTAATTTAGATCACCAGAACAACTCGGGTCACCGGATCGACTCAATTCGCCGGATTGACTTGGATCACCGGATCACTAGAGTCGGCAAAGTAACCCAGATCTCTAGGGTCATAACGGGATAGGTATTGTTTACGGATGTAACGACCTCTGAGATGAGCCCAACTCGTCAATCGGAGCCAGCTCGCCAATCTGATTGAGCTAGCCGATCTGAGCCAACTCACCGATTTGAGCTAGCAAGACACCTCTCAAGAATTGAGTTTGAGAACTTCTCCACTAATGAGTTGTCCTCAAGATGTGAACTTGCATCCAGATTAGGACTTGTGGCTTGCACGAGCCAATGTCATGAAGACCTCCTACGTACATGCAACCAATGCATCTCATAGTCCAACATAGTTCTGAACTAGCTCATTACGCCACCATCTTGCACATGTTCCAAGTCTCCCATGGAAAAGTCCCCAACTTCCCATTCCAATACCTAGTTGATTTCACCTCGGATCGAGTCCCCAACAAGATCCAATGCCACTCTGCACAAAGCAGTCCATGCTACTTCATGCAGCTCGAATGACACCTCGACTTGACTCTAAACCTTACCCAGGCCAAAACTATTAACAACTTGTCGCACAACCCCATGAATGCTCCTCGAATCAAGTCCCTGACATGACCCTACTCCTGAGTGCACCAAACAACTCCTTTGTTACACCTCGGATCGAGTCCCTTACATGTCAGTTCAAGTCAGTCGACGTGTTAGCTCTATTTCTAGTATGAGGTGATCTTGTCACATCAACACTACACCCATCCATTGTAAGTTAGCCATACCACCACAAAGTCATCCAACAGTCATTATGAAATGACCCCTATCACATCAAGCTGTGTTGGTTTGTTTCAAGTCGGCCCTATTGCCACGAAGGCATCCCAATGGTAACTAGTCAAATCGCATCAAATGATGTTCACCTCGATCTATGCCAATGCTGCCTATGATTGATTTGCTAGCTCTCTACGGATATTTTTGGATATGCCATTTGATACCTGAATGCTATGCATGGGTTCGTGCATAGACGATTCGAGCTGAGCTTAAGGATGTTGAGTTCTCAAGTGAATATGAATAGGCGAGTTGTTCTATGGAGTAGAACTCAGGAATGCATGATGGATTGAGCTCATCTCGCGGATCCGAGCCAGCTCGTTGATCCGATCCAGCTTGTCGATCTGAGCCAGCTCGACGATCCGAGCCAGCTCGTCAAGTTGAGCCTTTTACGAGATTTAAATTTTTTGCGACCTATCGACGTCGGCAAGCATTTGTATGGGGGAGAAAGACTCGGACTAATAACTTATCCTCGTAGGGGAGGTGTTGTTGGTGGATGTGAGGATTTTTGAGATGAGACCCAAGCTGGAACAAATTCTAGTGCGCATTGTGATTAGAGCTAAGCTAAAGGATATTGAGTTCTCAAAGGAATACAAATAGGCAAGTTGTTTTATGGAGTAGAACACGGGAATGCATGATGGATCCGATCCGATTTGAGCCGAGCCGGCTCGGCGATCCGAGCCAGCCAGCTTGGAAAACCGAGCCGGCTCGCTCGGCAAACCGTGCCAGCTCGCCGATTCGAGTCAGCTCGCTCGGTGATCCGAGCCAGCTCGCTTGGCGATCCGAGCCTTTTACGAGATTTTAAGTTTTTGTGACTTATCGGCGTCGGCAAGCATTTCTACGTGGGAGCAAGACTCGGACTAATAACTTATATAGGGGAGGTGTTGTTGGTGGATGTAAGGATCTTTGAGATGAGACTCGAGATGGAATGGATTCTAGTGCCCATTGTGATTCGAGCTGAGCTAAAGGATGTTGAGTTCTCAAGTGAATACAAATAGGTGAGTTGTTCTATGGAGTAGAACACGGGAATGCATGATGGATTGAGCTCAGCTCGTCGATCCGAGCCAGCTCACGGATTCGAGCTAGCTTGTCGAGCTGAGTCTTTTACGAGATTTAAAGTTTTCGTGACCTATCCGTGTCGGCGAGCATTTCTACGGGGGAGCAAGACTTGGACTAATAACTTATATAGGGGAGGTGGTGTTGGTGGATGGAAGGATCTTTGAGATGAGACCCGAGCTGGAACGGATTCTAGTGCGCGTTGTGATTCGAGTTGAGCTAAAGGATGTTGAATTCTCAAGTGATTACAAATAGGCGAGTTATTCCATGGAGTAGAACACGGGAATGCATGATGGATTGAGCTCAACTCGGCGATCCGAGCCAGCTCGGCGATCCGAGCCAGCTCGGCGATCCGAGCCAGCTCGGCGATCCGAGCCAGCTCGGCGATCCGAGCCAGCTCGGCGATCCGAGCCAGCCCGTCGAGCTGAGTCTTTTACAAGATTTAAATTTTTTGTGACCTTTCGGCGTTGGCGAGCATTTCTACGGGGGAGTAAGACTCGGACTAATAACTTATATAGGGGAGGTGTTGTTGGTGAATGTAAGGATCACTGAGATGAGACCCGAGCTGGAACGGATTCTAGTGCGCGTTATGATTCGAGCTGAGCTAAAGGATGTTCAGTTCTCAAGTGAATACAAAGAGGTGACTCATTCTATGGAGTAGAACATGGGAATGCATGATGGAATGAGCTCAGATCGCCGATCCGAGCTAGCTCGTCGATCCGAGCCACGGGTATGTACGATCCGAGCCAGCCCGTCGAGCTGAGTCATTTATGAGATTTAAATTTTTTGTGACCTTTCGGCGTTGGCGAGCATTTCTACGGGGGAGCAAGACTCGGACTAATAACTTATATAGGGGAGGTGTTGTTGGTGAATGTAAGAATCATTGAGATGAGATCCGAGCTGGAACGGATTCTAGTACGCGTTGTGATTCGAGCTGAGCTAAAGGATGTTCAGTTCTCAAGTGAATACAAAGAGGTGAGTCATTCTATGGAGTAGAACATGGGAATGCATGATGGAATGATCTCAGATCGTCGATCCGAGCTATCTCGTCGATCCGAGCCAGCTCGCTGATCCGAGCCATGGGTATGTAGGTAGTTTTCATGAGATCGGCTCGCCCGGCCCACAAGTCAAACATCGATTCTCTTATTAAGGGTGAGCCCTTGTCTAGCGTTTGGGTCGCTCGGTACAAGCTGTTCGATTTGTAATGTGTGCAAAGCTTTTGGGTTGATATTTGGAAGATTTAAATTTTTTGTGAGCTATTCTCCTCGTTTCACTTGATATTTTTGAAGATTTGAATTATTTGTGAGCTATTCTCCCCGTTTCCCTTGATTTTTTTGGAAGAATTGGAATTTTTGAGAGTTGTTCTCTTCGCCTCAAATTTCTACGGAAGAGCAAGACTTGGACTAATAACTTATATAGGGGAGGTGTTGTTGGTGAATGAAAGGATCTTTGAGATGAGACCCGAGCTGGAACGGATTCTAGTGCGCGTTGTGATTCAAGCTGAGCTAAAGGATGTTCAGTTCTCAAGTGAATACAAAGAGGTGAGTCGTTTTATGGAGTAGAACACGGGAATGCATGATGGAATGAGCTCAGATCGACGATCCGAGTCAGCTCGCTGATCTGAGCCACGGGTATGTAGGCAGTTTTCATGAGATCGGCTCGCCCGGCCCACAAGTCAAACACTGATTCTCTTATTAAGGGTGAGCCCTTGTCTAGCGTTTGGGTCGCTCGGTACAAGCTGTTTGATTTGTAATGTGTGCGAAGCTTTTGGGTTTGATATTTGGAAGATTTGAATTTTTTGTGAGCTATTCTCCTCGTTTCACTTGATTTTTTTGAAGATTTGAATTATTTGTGAGCTATTCTCCCCATTTCCCTTGATTTTTTGGAAGATTTGGATTTGTTGCGAGTTGTTCTCTTCGCCTCAAATTTCTACGGAAGAGCAAGACTTGGACTAATAACTTATATAGGGGAGGTGTTGTTGGTGAATGCAAGGATCTTTGAGATGAGACCCGAGCTGGAACGGATTCTAGTGCACGTTGTGATTCGAGCTGAACTAAAGGATGTTTAGTTCTCAAGTGAATACAAAGAGGTGAGTCATTTATGGAGTAGAAGACGGGAATGCATGATGGAATGAGCTCAGATCGCCGATCCGAGCTAGCTTGTCGATCCGAGCCACGGGTATGTAGTCAGTTTTCATGAGATCGGATCGTCCGGGCCACAAGCTAGCTATTTTTTGTGAGCTATTCTCTTTGTTTCCTTTGATTTTTTTGGAAGACTTGCATTTTTTGTGAGCTATTCTCTTCGTTTCAATTGAATTTTTGGAAGTTATGCATTTTTTGTGATGTAGTCTCTTCGTTTCACTTGCATTTTTGGGAGATTTGATTTTTTTTGTGAGCTATTCTCTTCTTTTCCCTTGAATTTTTTTTTGCAAGACTTGCATTTTTTGTGAGCTATTCTCTTCGTTTCAATTGAATTTTTAGAAGTTTTGAATTTTTTGTGATCTATTCTTCTTTGTTTCACTTGTATTTTTGAGAGATTTGAAATTTTTGTGAGATATTCTCTTCGGCTCAAATTTCTACGGAAGTGCAATACTTGGACTAATAACTTATATAGGGGAGGTGTTGTCCGCGGAAGCTCCCCCATGCCCCTCTAATAGAATCAGTGCTAGTGATCCCGTTTTGAAATCCGACGGACGGATGGATGAGCAGGTCGGATTTCAAAACGGGATCAGCAGCACTGATTCCATTAGAGGGGCATGAAGCCACCTGATTGCTATGCGGGGGCTGCTCAAAGTCCCGTCTTTCGAGTCGCTCGACGGCGCAAGTCGGAAAGGGTTCGACAGCGGTTGTCGTTCCAATGCGTCGTCGCAGTGACATGGAAGGCGATCTTCGGGTTAGCCCTTGTCTAGCTTTTGGGTCGCTTGGTACAAGCGATCTGCTATGTACTTTCCGCGAACCCCTATCCGGGTACTCGTTAGCTATGCATTGGCTCTTGCATGTGTGGAACGGAGAGATGCGGCCTTCACAGGGAGTCGGCCTGAAATAGTTCTGTGCGTGCGAATGGAGCCGCGTATAGCTTTTGGGTCGTTTGGATAGGGTGCCCCTCCAAGCGAATCAGTGCTGGTGCTCGGACGGATTTGCGGCTCAGATTTAAAATGTGAGGAGCATGCCTGATTTTATTTGAGGGGCATGAAGCCACCTGATTGCTATGCGGGGGCTCCCCTGGGTCGTCTCTTTTGGGTCACTCGATGGCGCAAGTCGGAGAAGGGTTCGACAACGGTAGTCGTTCCAGCGCGTCGTCATTAGTGATACTGAAGTCGATCTGTGTGCAGCCCCCGTCTAGCACTTGGGTCTGCATGCCGCAAGAAGATTTGAATTTTTTGTGAGTTAAAGTCTTTTTCTTTTTTTCGTTTCACTGGAGTTTTTGCGAGATTTGAAGTTTTTGTGAGCTATTCTCTTCGTTTCACTTAAATTTTTTGTGAGCTATTCTCTT
Source organism: Chamaecyparis obtusa (assembly GCA_027943335.1). Classification (NCBI taxonomy): domain Eukaryota; kingdom Viridiplantae; phylum Streptophyta; class Pinopsida; order Cupressales; family Cupressaceae; genus Chamaecyparis; species Chamaecyparis obtusa. Next base: position 13,269 of record BSBK01014414.1, read on the forward strand.
CGTTTCACTTGAATTTTTGGAAGTTTTGAGTTTTTTGTGAGCTATCCTCTTCGTTTCACTTGAATTTTTGCAGGATTTGAATTTTTTGTGAGCTATTCTTCTTTGTTTCACTTGGTTTTTTGGAAGATTTGAATTTTTTGTGAGCTATTTTCTTTGTTTCCCTTGTTTTTTTTTGGAAGACTTGCATTTTTTGTGAGCTATTCTCTTCTTTTCCCTTGATTTTTTTTTTGCAAGACTTGGATTTTTTGTGAGCTATTCTCTTCATTTCAATTGAATTTTTGGAAGTTTTGAATTTTTTGTGATCTATTCTCTTTGTTTCACTTGTATTTTTGAGAGATTTGAAATTTTTGTGAGATATTCTCTTCGGCTCAAATTTCTACGAAAGTGCAATACTTGGACTAATAACTTATATAGGGGAGGTGTTGTCCGCGGAAGCTCCCCCATGCCCCTCTAATAGAATCAGTGCTGGTGATCCCGTTTTGAAATCCGACAGACGGACGGATGATTAGGTCAGATTTCAAAATGGGATCAGCAGCACTGATTCCATTACAGGGGCATGAAGCCACCTGATTGCTATGCGTGGGCTGCTCAAAGTCCCGTCTTTCGGGTCGCTCGATTGCGCAAGTCGGAAAGGGTTCGACAGCGGTTGTCGTTCCAATGCGTCGTCGTTGTGACATGTAAGGCGATCTTAGGGTCAGCCCCCGTCTAGCTTTTGGGTTGCTTTGGTACAAGCGATCTGCTATGTACTTTCCGCGAAACCCTATCCGGGTACTCGTTAGCTATGCGTTGTCTCTTGCATGTGTGCAACGAAGAGATGCGGCCTTCACAGGGAGTCGGCCTGAAACAGTTCTGTGCGTGCGAATGGAGCCGCGTATAGCTTTTGGGTCGTTTGGATAGGGTGCCCCTCCAAGTGAATCAGTGCTGGTGCTCGGATGGATTTGCGGCTCGGATTTAAAATGTGAGTAGCATGCCTGATTTTATTGGAGGGGCATGAAGCCACCTGATTGCTATGCGGGGGCTCCCCTGGGTCGTCTCTTCTGGGTCACTCGATGGCGCAAGTCGGAGAAGGGTTCAACAACGGTAGTTGTTCCAGCGCGTCGTCATTAGTGATACTGAAGTCGATCTGTGGGCGAGCCCCGGTCTAGCATTTGGGTCTGCATGCGGCAAGAAGATTTGAATTTTTGTGAGTTACGTCTTTTTCGTTTCACTGGAGTTTTTGCGAGATTTGAAGTTTTTTTGTGAGCTATTCTCTTCGTTTCACTTGAATTTTTGGAAGTTTTGATTTTTTGTGAGCTATTCTCTTCGTTTCACTTGAATTTTTTGAAGTTTTGAATTTTTTGTGAGCTATTCTCTTCCTTTCACTTGAATTTTTGCAGGATTTGAATTTTTTGTGAGCTATTCTTCTTTGTTTCACTTGGTTTTTTCGAAGATTTGAATTTTTTGTGAGCTATTCTCTTTGTTTCCCTTGATTTTTTTTTGGAAGACTTGGCATTTTTTGTGAGCTATTCTCTTCGTTTCAATTGAATTTTTGGAAGTTATGCATTTTTTGGTGATGTAGTCTCTTCGTTTCACTTGCATTTTTGGGATAATTTGATTTTTTTGTGAGCTAATTCTCTTCTTTTTCCTTGATTTTTTTGCAAGACTTGATTTTTTGTGAGCTATTCTCTTCATTCAATTGAATTTTGGAAGTTTGAATTTTTTGTGATCTATTGTTCTTTGTTTCACTTGTATTTTTGAGAGATTTGAATTTTTGTGAGATATTCTCTTCGGCTCAAATTTCTACGGAAGTGCCAATACTTGGACTAATAACTTATATAGGGGAGGTGTTGTCCGCGGAAGCTCCCCCATTGCCCCTCTAATAGAATCAGTGCTGGTGATCCCGTTTTGAAATCCGACCAGACGGACGGATGATTAGGTCGGATTTCAAAACGGGATCAGCAGCACTGATTCCATTAGAGGGCATGAAGCCACCTGATTGCTATGCGGGGCTGCTCAAAGTCCCGTCTTTCGGGTCGCTCGATGACGCAAAGTCGGGAAGGGTCGACAGCGGTTGTCCGTTCCAATGCGTCGTCGCTGTGACATGGAAGGCGATCTTCGGGTCAGCCCCCGTCTAGCTTTTGGGTTGCTTTGGTACAAGCGATCTGCTTGTACTTTCCGCGAAACCCTATCCGGGTATTCGTTAGCTATGCGTTGTTTCTTGCATGGGTGGAACGGAGAGATGCGGCCTTCACAGGGAGTCGGCTTGAAACAGTTCTGTGCGTGCGAAAGGAGCCGCGTATAGCTTTTGGGTCGTTTGGATAGGGTGCCCCTCCAAGTGAATCAGTGCTGGTGCTCGGACGGATTTGCGGCTTCGGATTTAAAATGTGAGTAGCATGCCTGATTTTATTGGAGGGGCATGAAGCCACCCGATTGCTATGCGGGGGCTCCCCTGGGTCGCCTCTTTTGGGTCACTCGATGGCGCAAGTCGGAGAAGGGTTCGACAACGGTAGTCGTTCCAGCGCGTCATCATAGTGATACTGAAAGTCGATTTGTGGGCGAGCCCCGTCTAGCTCTTGGGTCTGCATGCCGCAAGGAGATTTGAATTTTTCGTGAGTTTAAGTCTTCGTTTTTCCTTGATTTTTTTTTTGGAAGACTTGAATTTTTGGAAGTTCTGAATTTTTTTGTGAGCTATTATCTTTCGTTTCACTTGAATTTTTGCAAGATTTGAAATTTTTGTGAGCTATTCTCTTTGTTTCACTTGGTTTTTTTGGAAGATTTGAATTTTTGTGAGCTATTCTCTTTGTTTCCCTTTGTTTTTTTTTTTTTTTTGTTTTTTTTTTGGGAGACTTGCGTTTTTTGTGAGCTATTCTCTTCGTTTCAATTGGAATTTTTGGAAGTTATGCATTTTTTGTGATGTAGTCTCTTCGTTTCACTTGGTTTTTTGGAAGATTTGAATTTTTTGTGAGCTATTCTCTTTATTTCCCTTTGATTTTTTTGGAAGACTTGCATTTTTTGTGAGCTATTCTCTTCGTTTCAATTGAATTTTTGGAAGTTTATGCATGATGCATTTTTTGGGAGATTTGATTTTTTTTGTGAGCTATTCTCTTCTTTTCTTTGAATTTTTTTTGCAAGACTTGCATTTTTTGTGAGCTATTCTCTTCGTTTCATTGAATTTTTGGAAGTTTTGAATTTTTTGTGATCTATTCTTCTTTGTTTCACTTATATTTTTGAGAGATTTGAAATTTTTGTGAGATATTCTCTTCGGCTCAAATTTCTACGGAAGTGCAATACTTGGACTAATAACTTATATAGGGGAGGTGTTGTTCGCGGAAGCTCCCCCATGCCCCTCTAATGGAACAGTGCTGTGATCCCGTTTTGAAATCCGACAGACGGATGGATGATTAGGTCGGATTTCAAAACGGGATCAGCAGCACTGATTCCATTATAGGGGCATGAAGCCACCTGATTGCTATGCGTGGGCTGCTCAAAGTCTCATCTTTCAGGTCGCTCGACGGCGCAAGTCGGAAATGGTTCGGCAGCGGTTGTCGTTCCAATGCGTCGTCGCAGCGACATGGAAGGCGATCTTCGGGTCAGCCCCTGTCTAGCTCTTGGGTTGCTTTGGTACAAGCGATCTGCTATGTACTTTCCGCGAACACCTATCCCGGTACTCGTTAGCTATGTGTTGGCTCTAGCACGCATGGAACGCAGAGATGCGGCCTTCACAGGGAGTTGGCCTGAAACAGTTCCGTGCCTTGCGAATGGAGCCGCGTATAGCTTTTCGGTCGTTTGGATAGGTGCCCCTCCAAGTGAATGAGTGTTGGTGCTCGGACGGATTTGCCGCTCGGATTTAAAAATGTGAGCAGCAGCACAGATTCTATTGGAGGGGCATGAAGCCACCCAATTTTATGCGTGGGCTCCCTTGGGTCGTGTCTTTGGGTCACTCGATGGCGGAAGTCAGAGAAGGGTTCGACAGCGGTAGTCGTTCCAGCGCGTCGTCATAGTGATACTGAAGTCGATCTGTGGGCGAGCCCCCGTCTAGCTCTTGGGTCTGCATGTCGCAAGAAGATTTGAATTTTTTGAGTTAAGTCTCTTCGTTTCACTTGAATTTTTGCGAGATTTGAATTTTGTTTGTTGCGAGGTAGTAAAATTCTCTTCGTTTTGACTTGAAGTTTTGGATTTTTTGTGAGCTATTCTCTTCGTTTTCCTTGGTTTTTGTTTTGGAAGACTTGAATTTTTTGTGGGGCTATTATTTTATTCTTTTCACTTGAATTTTTGGAAGTTTTGAATGTTTTTGTGAGCTATTCTCTTCGTTTTCACTTGAATGTTTGCAAGATTTGAATTTTTTGTGAGCTATTCTGTTTGTTTCACTTGGTTTTTTTGGAAGATTTGAATTTTTTGTGAGCTATTCTGTTTTGTTTCCCTTGATTTATTTGTAAGGACTTGCATTTTTTGTGAGCTATTCTCTTCGTTTCAATTGAATATTTGGAAGTTGTGCATTTTTTGTGATTGTAGTCTCTTCGTTTCACTTGCATTTTTGGGAGATTAGATTTTATTTGTGAGCTATTCTCTTTTTTTCCCTTGATTTTTTTGTGAGCTATTCTCTTCGTTTCAATTGAATTTTTGGAATTTCTGAATTTTTTGTGATCTATTCTTTTTGTTTCACTCGTATTTTGAAAGATTTGAAAATTTTTGTGAGATATTCTCGTCGGCTCAAATTTCTACGGAAGTGCAAGACTTGGACTAATAACTTATATAGGGGAGGTGTTGTCCGCGGAATCTCCCCCATGCCCCTCTAATAGAATCAGTGCTTGGTGATCCCGTTTTGAAATCCGACAGACGGACGGATGATTAGGTCAGATTTCAAAAACGCGATCAGCAGCACTGATTCCATTAGAGGGGCATGAAGCCACCTGATTGCTATGCGGGGGCTGCTCAAAGTCCCGTCTTTCGAAGGACGCTCGACGGTGCAAGTCGGAAAGGGTTCGGCAGCGGTTGTCGTTCCAATGCGTCGTCGCAGTGACATGGAAGGCGATCTTCGGGTCAGCCCCCGTCTAGCTTTTGGGTTGCTTTGGTACTAGCGATCTGCTATGTACTTTCCGCGAACCCCTATCCGGGTACTCGTTAGCTATGCGTTGGCTCTTGCATGCGTGGGAACGAAGAGATGCGGCCTTCACAGGGAGTTGGCCGGAATAGTTCTGCTCTTGTGAATGGAGCCGCGTATATAGCTTTTGAGTCGTTTGGGTAGGTGCGCCCTCCAAGAGAATCAGTGCTGGTGCTCGGACGGATTGGTAGCTCGGATTTAAATATGAACACTAGCACTGATTCTATTGGAGGGGCGCATTAGGCCACCCGCTTGCTATGCGGGGGCTGTCCAGGGTCGTAACTTTTGGGTCAGTCGACGGTGCACTTCGGAAAGGGTTCGACAGCGGTTGTCGTTCCAACACTATCGTCGCATTGACAAGAAAGGCGATCTTCGGGTCAGCCCCCGTCTAGCTCCCGGGTCACTTGGTACAAGCTACTTGCTATGTCGCTTCGACTTCCGATACTTGAGTGCGCAATGGCTCAAGATGCTTTGCATTGGAATCAGTTAGTTATCATATGTGTCGGCGGATTGGATCTCAAGTCAATCTAGGCGGGTGCGACATTAGTTGCTAAGTCTCGATCGAAAACGATTGGATTCATCTAGATGCATTGTTATCTGACTTGAGGAACTATGCGAGCGAGTTGGGTTACCTCCTCGTGGATATGTTGGATACGCGTTATGACGGATAAGATGATGGATTGCGGTAAGAATGACGAATTTTTGGAAGATGAATTATTTTGGTGAGCCATGTTCTTTGTTTTACTTGAATTTCTGGAAGATTTGAATTTTGTTTTCTAGCTATTCTTTTCGTTTTCCTAGATTTTTTTCCGAAAGACCTTGAATTTTTTGTGATCTATTCTGTTCGTTTCACTTTGAATTTTTGGAAGATTTGATTTTTTGTGAGCTTTTTGTCATCGTTTCACTTGAATTTTTGGAAGATTTGAATTTTTTGGGAGCCAGTTTCTTCGGCTTAAATTTCCACTCAAGAGCAAGACTCGGACTAATAACTTATATAGGGGAGGAGTTGTGTGTTGTTCGCGAGCAGCTCCCCCCATACCCCTCTTATAGAATCATTGCCGGTGATCGGACGGATGTGTAGGTCGGATTTCAAAATGGGATCACCAGCACTGATTCTATTAGAGGGGCATGAAGCCACTTGATTGCTATGCCGGGGCTGCCCAAAGTCCTGTCTTTCGGGTCGCTCGACGGTGCAAGTCGGAAAGGGTTCGGCAGCGGTTGTCGTTCCAATGCGTCGTCGCAGTGATATGGAAGGCAATCTACGGGTCAGCCCCTGTCTAGCTTTCGGGTCACTTTGGTACAAGTGATTTGCTATGTACTTTCCGCGAACCTATCCACGTACTCGTTAGCTACGCGTTGGCTCTTACACGAGCGGAACGGAGAGATGCGGCCTTCACAGGGAGTTGGCCGGAGATAGTTCTGTTTTGGTGAATGGAGCCGCGTATAGCTTTTGAGTCGTTTGGGTAGGTGCCCCCCTCCAAGAGAATCAGTGCTGGGTATCTCGGATTTAAAATCTGAGCACTAGCGCTGATTTCTATTGGAGGGGCGCATTAGGCCACCCGCTTTCTATGCGGGGCCTGTCCAGGATCGTGTCTTTTGTGTCAGTCGACGTTGCAAGTAGGAAAGGGTTCGACAGCGGTTGTCCGTTCCAACGCATCGTCGCATTGACAAGAAACGCAATTTTTGGGTCAGCCCCCGTCTAGCTCCCGGGTCGCTTGGCACAAGCGATTTGCTCTGTCGCATGCTGCATTAAGATTTGAATTTTTTGTTTGCTATTCTCATTTTTGTTTCATTGGAAGATTCGAATTTTTTGCGATTCTCCTCTTTTGTTTCCTTTGATTTTTTTTTGGAAGATTTTAATTTTTTGTGAGCCTACTCTCTTCGATCACTTGAGTTTTTGGAAGAAATGGATTTTTTTGGTGAGCTATGTTCTTTCTTTTACTTGAAGTTTTGGAAAATTTTGAATGTTTTGCTAGTTGTTCTTTTCGTTTCCCTTCGATTTTTTCGGAAGACCTGAATTTTTTGTGAGCTATTCTGTTCGTTTCACTTGAATTTTTTGAAGATTTGATTTTTTTGTGAGCTTTTTCCTCATCGTTTCACTTTGAATTTTTGGAAGATTTGAATTGTTTGGGAAGCCATTCTCAACGTCCTCAAATTTCTACGGAAGAGAAAGACCCGGACTAATAACTTATATAGGGGAGTAGTAGTTCGCGGAAGCTCCCCCATGCCCCTCTAATAGAATCAGAGCTTGTGCGCGGACGGATGAGTAAGTCGGATTTAAAATCGGATCACTAGCACTGATTCTATTAGAGGGGCATGAAGCCACCTGATTGCTATGCGGGGGCTGCCCAAAGTCCTGTCTTTCGGGTCACTCAACGGTGCAAGTCGGAAAGTGTTCGGCAGCGGTTGTCGTTCGAATGTGTCGTCGCAGTGGACATGGAAGGCAATCTTCGGGTCAGCCCCCGTCTTAGCTTTCGGTTCGCTTTGGTACAAGCGATTTGGCTATGTACTTTCCGCGAATCCTATCCGGGTACTCGTAGCTATGCGGGGTTTGGTTCTTGGCATGCGTGGAACGGAGAGATGCGGCCTTCACAGGGAGTTGGCCGGAGATAGTTCCGTTCTTGTGAATGGACCGGCGTATAGCTTCTGAGTCGTTTGGGTAGGTGCGGCCCTCCAAGAGAATCAGTGCTGGTGCTTGGACGGATTGGTAGCTCAGATATAAATTTGAGCACTAGCACTGATTCTATTGGAGGGGCGCATTAGGGCACCCGTTTGCTATGCGGGGGCTGCCATGCCCATGGTAGTGTCTTTTTGTGTCAACTCGACGGTGCAAGTTGGAAAGGGTTCGACAAGCGGTTGTCGTTCAAATGTTTCGTTGTAGTGACATGGAAGGACAATTACTGGGTCAGCCCCCGTCTAGCTCTTGGGTCACTTTGCTGCAAGTGATTAATTCGGTTTTGGATGGATAAAATCCCTTTGTGAAGGTGGCATGGGCGTTTGTTGGAGAAAATTGATTAAGTCGGAGCATTGGCCTCGGGCCATTGTGAGGACTGTCGATTTCTTCAGGTACAACACTTGTTTGCCTAGTAACAGAGTTGACATGTAATTCGGCATTGCTCTCGATTGTTCTCGGAGTTGTACCTCCGGAACTTTTGGATCTTGCCCCTTCACTCCATTTCATCCTCTTTGCTTGGATGAACGTGTGCACTTGTACCCCTTTCCGAGATGGTAGGCGCGATAATAAATTGCGGAGTGAGCATTTCTTGTAGTTCTGCCCAGCCCTTGTGCATTGGAAGTTCTCATCTTCATATTTAGTTGAATTTTGCCACGCACGAGTGTCGTAGAGAATTGCGACAGTGTGTATGTCATTTGTTTGACTGAAAGATGCGCTTGTTCCGAAGTTTACGACAGTTGCATTTGCCATGGGCCTTGGCACTTGGCACGTTCCATCTTTGCGATACATGAGCTCCGACAGTAACAAGTGTTGGGAATCGTTGCACGTAAGGTGAGTGTCCTGCTTTCATATTTCATCGTTGTCCCACTCTCCACCCTTTAAGCCTTTCCTAGTGTTTTTAGCGTGGCCCGGAGTGCGATGAAAGGTTGGTTGCCTTGTACACAAGTGCGGTCTTGGCCATCTCGTCTTCATTTTCTACGAGGCACTATCGTCTTGCTCTGGTTTGCAGGGCAAAGTCCTCTCTGTCTGTGGAGTTAAACTTGCAGACGAGTATGGCCAAGGCTTTTGGTTGGATGCGGAAACCGTTAAGGCTGTCGAGACGGGAGTTGTCGTGCGGGGTGCACCAAAGAAGTGCGTAGGTGGCATATGCCTGGGAAATGGATGTCTCTGAGTGGCCTTACTCGGTCGCGTGCACGGTGCATACTCTCGGGGCAGTGACTGTTGCGAGCATGTGCGATTCGGGTGTCTTCGGGTAAAGGGTTCCGTACGGGATGTTCTTCCCAGGCTCCTGTGAACCGAGCATCCGTTTTGCAATGACCCGACATGCGTGGCCATTTCATGTCTTTCTGGATGCGGAAAGCGTTAATGTTTGTCGAGACGGAAGTTGTCGTGCGGGGTGCACCAAAAAAGCGCGTAGGTGGCATATGCCTGGGAAATGGATGTCATTGAGTGGCCTTACTCGGTCGCGTGCGCGGTGC
>BSBK01014414.1:32500-38482 GCA_027943335.1 Chamaecyparis obtusa
ATCCTCGTACGGAGCCTCCTTTGTTCATTTTTTTCCCGCGAGTTTCGACCCCGCCCGGGAGCGAGCTCGGCGCCGATCCCGCCCCGCCGCTCCCCGGAGAGCTCGACCGGTTCGGTTCCGCTCGGATCGGACCCCGCCCGCGAGCGCCGCTCGGCTCGACGAGCTCGATGGGGATCCCGTCCGCGGGCGAGCTGGGCGTGGCTACACGTATGACCCGAATGTAATTTTTTTTTTTTAATTTTTTTTTTAACTCTGGTTTTTTCGTTCTTATCCTCGTACGGAGCCTCCTTTGTTCATTTTTTTTCCGCGAGTTTCGACCCCGCCCGGGAGCGAGCTCGGCGCCGATCCCGCCCCGCCGCTCCCCGGAGAGCTCGACCGGTTCGGTTCCGCTCGGATCGGACCCCGCCCGCGAGCGCCGCTCGGCTCGACGAGCTCGATGGGGATCCCGTCCGCGGGCGAGCTGGGCGTGGCTACACGTATGACGCGAATGTATTTTTTTTTTTTTTTTTTTTTTTTTTAACTCTGGTTTTTTCGTTCTTATCCTCGTACGGAGCCTCCTTTGTTCATTTTTTTTCCGCGAGTTTCGACCCCGCCCCGGAGCGAGCTCGGCGCCGATCCCGCCCCGCCGCTCCCCGGAGAGCTCGACCGGTTCGGTTCCGCTCGGATCGGACCCCGCCCGCGAGCGCCGCTCGGCTCGACGAGCTCGATGGGGATCCCGTCCGCGGGCGAGCTGGGCGTGGCTACACGTATGACCCGAATGTAATTTTTTTTTTTTTTTTTTTTTTTTTTTAACTCTGGTTTTTTCGTTCTTATCCTCTTACGGAGCCTCCTTTGTTCATTTTTTTCCCGCGAGTTTCGACCCCGCCCGGGAGCCGAGCTCGGCGCCGATCCCGCCCCGCCGCTCCCCGGAGAGCTCGACCGGTTCGGTTCCGCTCGGATCGGACCCCGCCCGCGAGCGCCGCTCGGCTCGACGAGCTCGATGGGGATCCCGTCCGCGGGCGAGCTGGGCGTGGCTACACGTATGACCCGAATGTAATTTTTTTTTTTTAATTTTTTTTTTAACTCTGGTTTTTTCGTTCTTATCCTCGTACGGAGCCTCCTTTGTTCATTTTTTTTCCGCGAGTTTCGACCCCGCCCGGGAGCGAGCTCGGCGCCGATCCCGCCCCGCCGCTCCCCGGAGAGCTCGACCGGTTCGGTTCCGCTCGGATCGGACCCCCGCCCCCCGCGAGCGCCGCTCGGCTCGACGAGCTCGATGGGGATCCCGTCCGCGGGCGAGCTGGGCGTGGCTACACGTATGACGCGAATGTATTTTTTTTTTTTTTTTTTTTTTTTTAACTCTGGTTTTTTCGTTCTTATCCTCGTACGGAGCCTCCTTTGTTCATTTTTTTTTCCGCGAGTTTCGACCCCGCCCCGGAGCGAGCTCGGCGCCGATCCCGCCCCGCCGCTCCCCGGAGAGCTCGACCGGTTTCGGTTCCGCTCGGATCGGACCCCGCCCGCGAGCGCCGCTCGGCTCGACGAGCTCGATGGGGATCCCGTCCGCGGGCGAGCTGGGCGTGGCTACACGTATGACCCGAATGTAATTTTTTTTTTTTTTTTTTTTTAACTCTGGTTTTTTCGTTCTTATCCTCGTACGGAGCCTCCTTTGTTCATTTTTTTTCCGCGAGTTTCGACCCCGCCCGGAGCGAGCTCGGCGCCGATCCCGCCCCGCCGCTCCCCGGAGAGCTCGACCGGTTCGGTTCCGCTCGGATCGGACCCCGCCCGCGAGCGCCGCTCGGCTCGACGAGCTCGATGGGGATCCCGTCCGCGGGCGAGCTGGGCGTGGCTACACGTATGACCCGAATGTAATTTTTTTTTTTTTTTTTTTTAAAACTCTGGTTTTTTCGTTCTTATCCTCGTACGGAGCCTCCTTTGTTCATTTTTTTTCCGCGAGTTTCGACCCCCGCCCCGGAGCGAGCTCGGCGCCGATCCCGCCCCGCCGCTCCCCGAGAGCTCGACCGGTTCGGTTCCGCTCGGATCGGACCCCGCCCGCGAGCGCCGCTCGGCTCGACGAGCTCGATGGGGATCCGTCCGCGGGCGAGCTGGGCGTGGCTACACTTATGACCCGAAAGTTTTTTTTTTTTTTTTTTTTTTTTTTTTTTTTTTTTTTTAACTCTGGTTTTTTCGTTCTTATCCTCGTACGGGGCCTCCTTTGTTCATTTTTTTTTCCGCGAGTTTCGACCCCCGCCCGGGAGCGAGCTCGGCGCCGATCCCCCCCCGCCCCCGCCGCTCCCCGGAGAGCTCGACCGGTTCGGTTCCGCTCGGATCGGACCCCGCCCGCGAGCGCCGCTCGGCTCGACGAGCTCGATGGGGATCCCGTCCGCGGGCGAGCTGGGCGTGGCTACACGTATGACCCGAATGTAATTTTTTTATTTTTTTTTTTTTTTAACTCTGGTTTTTTCGTTCTTATCCTCGTACGGAGCCTCCTTTGTTCATTTTTTTTCGCGAGTTTCGACCCCGCCCGGGAGCGAGCTCGGCGCGATCCCCGCCCCGCCGCTCCCCGGAGAGCTCGACCGGTTCGGTTCCGCTCCGATCGGACCCCGCCCGCGAGCGCCGCTCGGCTCGACGAGCTCGATGGGGATCCCGTCCGCGGGCGAGCTGGGCGTGGCTACACGTAGACCCGAATGTAATTTTTTTTTTTTTTTTTTTTTTTTTTTTTTAACTCTGGTTTTTTCGTTCTTATCCTCGTACGGAGCCTCCTTTGTTCATTTTTTTCCCGCGAGTTTCGACCCCGCCCGGGAGCGAGCTCGGCGCCGATCCCGCCCCGCCGCTCCCCGGAGAGCTCGACCGGTTCGGTTCCGCTCGGATCGGACCCCGCCCGCGAGCGCCGCTCGGCTCGACGAGCTCGATGGGGATCCCGTCCGCGGGCGAGCTGGGCGTGGCTACACGTATGACCCGAATGTAATTTTTTTTTTTTTTTTTTTTTTAAAACTCTGGTTTTTTCGTTCTTATCCTCGTACGGAGCCTCCTTTGTTCATTTTTTTTCCGCGAGTTTCGACCCCGCCCGGGAGCGAGCTCGGCGCCGATCCCGCCCCGCCGCTCCCCGGAGAGCTCGACCGGTTCGGTTCCGCTCGGATCGGACCCCGCCCGCGAGCGCCGCTCGGCTCGACGAGCTCGATGGGGATCCCGTCCGCGGGCGAGCTGGGCGTGGCTACACGTATGACCCGAATGTAATTTTTTTTTTTTTTTTTTTTTTTAACTCTGGTTTTTTCGTTCTTATCCTCGTACGGAGCCTCCTTTGTTCATTTTTTTTCCGCGAGTTTCGACCCCGCCCGGGAGCGAGCTCGGCGCCGATCCCGCCCCGCCGCTCCCGGAGAGCTCGACCGGTTCGGTTCCGCTCAGATCGGACCCCGCCCGCGAGCGCCGCTCGGCTCGACGAGCTCGATGGGGATCCCGTCCGCGGGCGAGCTGGGCGTGGCTACACGTATGACCCGAATGTAATTTTTTTTTTTTTTTTTTTTTTTTTTTTAACTCTGGTTTTTTCGTTCTTATCCTCGTACGGAGCCTCCTTTGTTCATTTTTTTCCCGCGAGTTTCGACCCCGCCCGGGAGCGAGCTCGGCGCCGATCCCGCCCCGCCGCTCCCCGGAGAGCTCGACCGGTTCGGTTCCGCTCGGATCGGACCCCGCCCGCGAGCGCCGCTCGGCTCGACGAGCTCGATGGGGATCCCGTCCGCGGGCGAGCTGGGCGTGGCTACACGTATGACCCGAATGTAATTTTTTTTTTTTTTTTTTTTTAAAACTCTGGTTTTTTCGTTCTTATCCTCGTACGGAGCCTCCCTTTGTTCATTTTTTTTCCGCGAGTTTCGACCCCGCCAGGGAGCGAGCTCGGCGCCGATCCCGCCCCGCCGCTCCCCGGAGAGCTCGACCGGTTCGGTTCCGCTCGGATCGGACCCCGCCCGCGAGCGCCGCTCGGCTCGACGAGCTCGATGGGGATCCCGTCCGCGGGCGAGCTGGGCGTGGCTACACGTATGACCCGAATGTAATTTTTTTTTTTTTTTTTTTTTTTTTTTTTAACTCTGGTATTTTCGTTCTTATCCTCGTACGGAGCCTCCTTTGTTCATTTTTTTTCCGCGAGTTTCGACCCCGCCGGGAGCGAGCTCGGCGCCGATCCCGCCCCGCCGCTCCCCGGAGAGCTCGACCGGTTCGGTTCCGCTCGGATCGGACCCCGCCCGCGAGCGCCGCTCGGCTCGACGAGCTCGATGGGGATCCCGTCCGCGGGCGAGCTGGGCGTGGCTACACGTATGACCCGAATGTAATTTTTTTTTTTTTTTTTTTTTTTTTTTTAACTCTGGTTTTTTCGTTCTTATCCTCGTACGGAGCCTCCTTTGTTCATTTTTTTCCCGCGAGTTTCGACCCCCGCCCGGGAGCGAGCTCGGCGCCGATCCCGCCCCGCCGCTCCCCGGAGAGCTCGACCGGTTCGGTTCCGCTCGGATCGGACCCCGCCCGCGAGCGCCGCTCGGCTCGACGAGCTCGATGGGGATCCCGTCCGCGGGCGAGCTGGGCGTGGCTACACGTATGACCCGAATGTAATTTTTTTTTTTAATTTTTTTTTAACTCTGGTTTTTTCGTTCTTATCCTCGTACGGAGCCTCCTTTGTTCATTTTTTTTCCGCGAGTTTCGACCCCGCCCGGGAGCGAGCTCGGCGCCGATCCCGCCCCGCCGCTCCCCGGAGAGCTCGACCGGTTCGGTTCCGCTCGGATCGGACCCCGCCCGCGAGCGCCGCTCGGCTCGACGAGCTCGATGGGGATCCCGTCCGCGGGCGAGCTGGGCGTGGCTACACGTATGACGCGAATGTATTTTTTTTTTTTTTTTTTTTTTTTGAACTCTGGTTTTTTCGTTCTTATCCTCGTACGGAGCCTCCTTTGTTCATTTTTTTTCCGCGAGTTTCGACCCCGCCCCGGAGCGAGCTCGGCGCCGATCCCGCCCCGCCGCTCCCCGGAGAGCTCGACCGGTTCGGTTCCGCTCGGATCGGACCCCGCCCGCGAGCGCCGCTCGGCTCGACGAGCTCGATGGGGATCCCGTCCGCGGGCGAGCTGGGCGTGGCTACACGTATGACCCGAATGTAATTTTTTTTTTTTTTTTTTTTTTAACTCTGGTTTTTTCGTTCTTATCCTCGTACGGAGCCTCCTTTGTTCATTTTTTTTCCGCGAGTTTCGACCCCCGCCCGGGAGCGAGCTCGGCGCCGATCCCGCCCCGCCGCTCCCCGGAGAGCTCGACCGGTTCGGTTCCGCTCGGATCGGACCCCGCCCGCGAGCGCCGCTCGGCTCGACGAGCTCGATGGGGATCCCGTCCGCGGGCGAGCTGGGCGTGGCTACACGTATGACCCGAATGTAATTTTTTTTTTTTTTTTTTTTTAAAACTCTGGTTTTTTCGTTCTTATCCTCGTACGGAGCCTCCTTTGTTCATTTTTTTTCCGCGAGTTTCGACCCCGCCCGGGAGCGAGCTCGGCGCCGATCCCGCCCCGCCGCTCCCCGGAGAGCTCGACCCGGTTCGGTTCCGCTCGGATCGGACCCCGCCCGCGAGCGCCGCTCGGCTCGACGAGCTCGATGGGGATCCCGTCCGCGGGCGAGCTGGGCGTGGCTACACGTATGACCCGAATGTAATTTTTTTTTTTTTTTTTTTTTTTTTTAACTCTGGTTTTTTCGTTCTTATCCTCGTACGGAGCCTCCTTTGTTCATTTTTTTTCCCGCGAGTTTCGACCCCGCCCGGGAGCGAGCTCGGCGCCGATCCCGCCCCGCCGCTCCCCGGAGAGCTCGACCGGTTCGGTTCCGCTCGGATCGGACCCCGCCCGCGAGCGCCGCTCGGCTCGACGAGCTCGATGGGGATCCCGTCCGCGGGCGAGCTGGGCGTGGCTACACGTATGACCCGAATGTAATTTTTTTTTTTTTTTTTTTTAAAACTCTGGTTTTTTCGTTCTTATCCTCGTACGGAGCCTCCTTTGTTCAT
>BSBK01014415.1:0-38034 GCA_027943335.1 Chamaecyparis obtusa
GTGCTATACCAACAATATTAGCACCAGAAAAGAATGGTGAATGGAGGATGTGTATAGATTCCAGAGCAATAAACATGATCACAATCAAGTATAGGTTTCCATTGCCACGAATGGATGATATTATGGATTGTTTGAGTGGAGCTGTGTATTTGTCAAAGATAGATCTAAAGAGTGGATATCACTAGATTCAGATCAGAGAAGGAGATGAATGGAAGACTACCTTCAAGACAAAGGAAGGACTATATGAGTGGTTAGTCATGCCTTTTGGGCTAACCAATGCATACAGTACTTTCATGCGGCTCATGAACGAGGTTCTGAAAGAATTTCTGGGTAAGTTTGTCATTGTTTACCTAGATGATATTTTGATCTTTAGAAAGACATTGGAGGAACATATGATGCATTTTTGTATCGTGTTTGAGAAGTTAAGAGATGATAAATTGTTGATTAATTTGAAGAAGTGTAGTTTTTTCAAGAAGGAATTAATGTATTTGGGATTTGTAGTTTTAGCAGAAGGTCTGAAAATGGATCCAAAGAAAGTACAAGTTATCCTTGAATGGCCTACTCCAAGCAGTGCTACTGAGGTAAGATCTTTTCATGGTTTGGCTAGCTTTTACAGAAAGTTTATCAGAAATTTTAGCAGTATTTGTGGACCCTTGACTGAAACAATGAGAAGGGATAGAATAGAGTTCAAGTGGACTAATGGGGCAGATAAGAGTTTAAACTGTTGAAACAAAAGGTTACAGAACAACCTATTTTAGCACTTTCAAATTTGAATAAGGTGTTTCAAGTAGACTGTGATGCTAGTGGTATTGCAATAGGAGTTGTTATGAGCCAAGAAGGTAAACCTATTGCTTATTTTAGTGAGAAGTTAAATGATGCTAAGAGAAAATATTTGTTTATGATCAGGAATTTTTATGCTATAGTTCAGGCATTAAAGAAGTGGAGACACTATCTAGTTCCTAACGAGTTTGTTTTGTATACTGATCATCAAGCTTTGCAATATTTGAATAGTCAAGGAAAGTTGAATCAAAGGCATTTGAAATGGGTTGAGTTTTTGTAGAGTTACATATTTGTTTTGAAACATGAAAGTGGAAAGTTTAATAGGGTTGTAGATGCGCTTAGAAGAAGGCAACTATTGCTGATAGAGATGCAGATTGAGGTGGTTGGGTTCAAGGAACTCAAGAATTTGTATCCAGAGGATCTCGATTTTGGTAAAGCTTGGAAAGCTTGTATAGAACCTGTTACTTCTAGATAGGATGAAGTGGCTGGATTTCATCATTCAAGATGATATGCTATTCAGAGGGATTCAGTTGTGCATTCCAAGAAGTTCTATGAGGGAGAATCTCATCAAGGAGAAGCATAGCAGAGGATTGGCTTGATATTTTGGTCATGATAAAACCCTTGCTTTGGTTAGTGAGATTTATTATTGGCCACAATTGCAGCAAGATGTCAAGAAGGTTTGTATAAAGTTGCAGAGTATGTCAGATGGCAAAAGGAGTGATGCAGAATACTGGGTTGTATCAGCCATTACCTGTACCAGAGAAGCCTTGGGAGGATATCAGTATAGAATTTGATCTTGGTTTACCAAGGACATGGTGGGACATGATTGAATTTTTGTGGTAGTTGACAAATTTTCAAAGATGGCACATTTTATTCCCTGCAAGAAGACTAATGATGTTGTTCATGTAGTAGAATTGTTTTCAGAGAAGTAGTGAGACTACATGGTTTGCCATAAAGTATAGTTTCAGATAGGGACACTAAGTTTGTTGGATATTTCTGGCATACATTGTGGAAGAAGTTGAAGACATATTTGAAGTTTAGTTCATCACATCATCCATAGAATGATGGACAGACAGAGGTGGTGAATAGGAGTTTGGGAAATTTTTTGAGATGTTTGGTTGGAGATAAGCCAACAGGATGGGATTTGATTTTACCACAGGGCATAATTTGCATACAATAATTCTGTTAATAGGAGCACTGGTAAATCACCATTGTAGATTGTATATGGGAGTAGTCCCAGAAATGCATCTAAGTTGAGAAAGATAGATAAAGGAGAAATAAGTAGTGCTAAAGTTAAGGATTTTGTAGAACATTTGAAGAACATCCATGAGGAGGTGAGGAAGCATATTACCAAGATGAATGTGTAGTATAAGGCTAAGGTAGATGAGGAAATGAGGTATAAGGAATTTTAGGTTAGAGATGAAGTCATGGTTCATTTGTGAAAGGAGTGATTTTTGGTTGGTACATATAACAAGTTGAAAATGAAGAGGTTTGGGCCATGTAAGATACTGAAGAAGCATGATTCAGGAAATGCATATGAGGTAGAATTGCCTACTGAGCTGAATATTTCACTAATGTTTAACATTTTAGATTTGACAGAGTATCATGAAGGAGGTGTTGAAGATGAGGTTACAGCAGCATAGTGGAGTATTCCAACAACCAGTTCAGATATCAAGGAGATTGAAGACATACTGGATAGTCATGTTGGCAGAAGCACAAGAAATAGGACATATGAAGAGTATTTGGTCAAATGGAAAGGGTGACCTGTTGAAGATTCATCATGGCTAACAAAGGAGGAGGTTAACCATCTTGGTTTTCCTCTACACACCTGATTCATGACAAGGTCACTTCTCAAATTACCTCGGGTGTTTGATGCAGGAGCATCCTGGGTGTAAGAGCAATCTTGCATCACCCAAACATATTTATGTTTTGTATTCAATAAGGTCTATCTTGTGTAGAGCTGCTATTTATGGAAACTTTTTGTTTTTAGTAAGTTGGCCATATGATCTTGGAATGTCTTGATTTTACATGTGGAGGTTCATCTCAGTCATATAAGCCTGCCAGTAAAGTTTCATGGCTAGATCAGGTCTAGTTTTGAAGATATTAAAGATTTTCGGTATTGGCAATAGGGTATAGAAACTTTGAACTCAGTTTTGAAGGCTTTAGAGGCCTTAGATGAGGTCAATAATTTGGGTGATAGGTGCTTGTGTGAGTCAATCTTGTAGAGCGCTTCGTGGCCTTTCCAAAATGGGGTTATAATAGTCAATCGGGTCAACTGGTGATGACTTATGGTCTCCGAAAGTCAGGCACCTGAAATGGTAGAAAATAATTTTCCTTCAAAATTTTTGTTTGGCTTTCAAAATTTATTTTGAGCCGACTTTGATGTAGTAAATTGAAAAATAAAATAATTCTAAGTTTGGTCAGCCCTAAGGACTAAATTTCTAGAACCTTCTCAGGCATTGGAAAATGCCTATATAAAGAAGGCTCGTAGTGTTGTCTAGGGCAGTTCTGGTAGTAGATCTGGGTATTGATTCGAGGCTTTGTCCTATAGAATATTGTAAGGGAATTCCCATGTGGCTTTGCATATTTTAATTCTGAAAGTTTGTAATTCTACATTTGTGGAGATAATAAGAAGCCAATTTTCTGTTCTTGCATATTGTTGTTGTTTCTCTATTTCTATTATGTGTTTGTGGTATTAAGGGAAGCACCCTTCATCACTTGATAGAGAGGGAGATTCAACCATCATCATCAACACCCATAGAAGAAATGACACTCCTAACTAGAACTTGAAGGAATTATTAGAGAGAGCTATGAAATTATTAAAATTCTTTAGGAGTTATACCATTAACCACATATATCAGGAAGGAAACAGTATTTTTAATAGACTTTCCAATAGAGACCTACTTATGTGGAATATATCTATAGTCTTGGATAATTCTTGATGATTTTTAACTAATTTGGTTTTATGATACACTATCATATTTTTTACTATAGCTCCAATTGTGACCTAAATGCAATCACATTGCTACAAAGACAGAGCAATAATGCCATTTAAGTTGTAAAGGTCTATAGATTATAAACTCAAATCCTTTCCCATACTTTGTTGGACCTCATTATTTTCCACTATGTTCTTCATTTTGTATTCTCACCTTAATATTTCATGTCCTGATGGTATTCTTTCTAGTATGATTAGTGGTTGAATCCCAGGTGGCTTTTAACATAGGGGATTACATTGTTCTACAAAACACCCTAGAACATAGAGCTGACTTAAGTGTTTTTAGTGCCACATTTCCTAGACCTTGTGGTCTACATACAATCTTTTCTTATTCTCTTCTTTTATTGCATATTATGGTCTCTTAAGGTTTTGAGTTATTCAAATTACTTTGTTGATCTTGTTTTTTCCTTATAATAACTATGTTATAGTATGGATAATAGCTGTTGAGTTTTATCAAGATGGTAATATTTTCATCTCATAAGAATGGAATATGTTTTCTTTACTACTTAAATTCATATGAAGTTTTTAGTTTCACTACAATTGTTTGAAAATATGTGTATGGTATATCTATTAAGTGCACTATTATTCTTTGTTTTGATTCCTTTTAGTCTCAAGAAGGTGGATTTTCCTCATTTTTGCAGTCTGATTAGTGTAATACTATATGCCTTAATTCCTATGGATTTATCATGATTAAAAATTCTCAGAAGATATGAAAGTCTTAACCTTTTTAATTCTAACTTGTTTGTCTAGGAAGTTTCGATGTTCATGACAAATGCAGGTTCAAAATTTCAAACTAATTTTTATAGCACAAAAATTCATGAATTTAATCAAGAAAATGAAGATACATTAAGGTGGAGTACATTGTAGAGCTAACAATAAGATGATTCCACAATTGAGAGAGAATAATTGTATTACACTAGTACGTATTGTAAGTGGAGGAAATTTTTCTCCTCAACAATATTCAACTCCTATGATTGGTATGTTTGTAAAATAATGTAAATAAGAGTTACTTTGTAAAGAACTCATGATTTTTTTTTTAGGGCAAGATTGGTGACTCCTTTGTCACTTACATTACGATGGATTAGGTTACCCACTCTAAGTCCAAGTTGGTGTTTGCAATATTATGTGTTAATGTTACTCTTAACAAAACCCTCCACAACTTTGTAATCTTGAAATCTAAGCTGGGTTGATGGACTCAAACCATGGTGTATGAGAATGCCACTCCCTTCTACTAGAAATGTGATTCTAGGGGCCACACCAGTGAAGCATGCAAATCCCCTCTACATGGTGAAAAAAATAAAAATAAGGATAAGGGATCCTCTGTGGAACCAACCATGGAAGCAAGGGAAGAGATGGAGAAGACCAACCCCTTGGTGGCTGAGGTTATGTGGAGCCCAGAGCTGGATAGCCCAAAGGTGAAAAAGGGTGAGATTGACAACTATTTGGTGAATGAAGTGTTTCCCCATGAGCCCAAGGATAGTAGATCACTCCTGGCGGTGGTGAGGTTGGATCCTTTGAACCCCCCAATGTTTTCCCCGATGCCAAGTGTTGTCAGTCCAGATGAGTTGGAACAACTTGCCATTCTGGTATCACTTGCTCTAAAATCCCCTATGGCTACTACAAAGCTACCTCTATAGCTGAAGGAATAGAACTACCCTTCCTCATCCAGCTCCCTGTGGGAAGAATGTTGTGGGGAGGAAGATGGGGAATGAAAAACCCAAAAGAAGAATCATAAGCCCAAGAAGGATTATGTGGGCCTGGAAACACCCAGAGGGTGGCTTTCAAAATTTGTGGGGAGATCAAGAGGAGCTATAAATAATGTTGTGGAAGGTAGGCAACAAACCTTAGAAACAAGTTTTAAAAACAAGAAAAGATTTATCTTTCTTGGAATGTTAGAGGTCTTAATAGCCCCCTCAAGAAAAGTTTTGTTAAACAATACATGTTTTCTCAGAAGCTAGATATTTTTCTTATCCAAGAGGTTAAGATGTCTTTCAATAATTTTTCCTCCCTTGATAGTAATCTCTGGCCAGGTGCTGAGTTTCTCTACTCTGAAGCCTTTGGTGCCTTTGGGGGCATTGCCACTCTCTGGAACCCCAACACTATTGAAGGTGAACCACTTTCCTTCTCCTTGAACTTCCTCGTTGTTACCTTCAGAGTAAAATAGTTGGTATGGCACTTGATCAATATATATGCCCCTAATACGTGGACTGGCAGGTTGTCCCTCTAGAAGGATATTAGTTGCTACATGGATCAGGACACGTCTACTAATTATATGGTTGTTGGCGACTTTAACACCATGTAGTACCCCGCACCTAGTCCAATTTTATAAATGTTATGATTATTTTAGGATGAAAAATTATATGTTAGGAAATCATTGATATTGACCCCATACTTGCATGTGTATGCTTGATGTGTTTGTTTTATGTTTCTATTTGACGTTCCTGGTGTGGTTGAGGGACAGAGTCGTAGTTACTTGCTTGCGAGATCCACATGATCGGCCGATCCCCGCCATTGTCTGTTATATATTTATATATGTATGTACATGTGGGTATTGTATGCAAGTTTTCAGGTACTGAGCATCAACTTCCCTAAATTGTCAGGATGAGTGTGCCCTATTGCAATATCTCAAATGGTAAGAGAAGGGAGATAACATGGGTCCAAATCCTAACCTAAGCCATATTATTGTCCTGAAATAGTGGACAAGATTCTGTTATTCCTACCCTTCCTAAACTCATCTAGTTGATGTGAGTTTATAACCCTGTCCTTGTGTTTGAATGTGGGTCCTTAGGTCCTTGTGATGCTTTTGATTTTGGTGCTTGGCATGTTTTCTATAATTAGATTATTTAATTTGATTAAATAGTGCAATTTTAATAAATTGGATCTTTGCTATTTTTTAGGCATGAGAGATTATTTATTTATTTATATAGAAATTAATTAAATGAAATTATTGAGTGTAGTTGAAATATTTAATTAATGAGAATTAATTAAATATCTGCACCCTAGAACTATTTAATTTTAAGTTTAAACTATGTTCAATTGAAATGTATTTGTTAATTTGAGATTAATTATGCATGTGGAAATTATTTTAGAATTAAATGTTTTATTTTAATTGAATGCATTAAAGTTGCACAATTGAAATTCAGTAAATTTTATTAAAGGTATTAGTTAATTTTGGTTAAAGTGTTCTCAACAAAAGGTAAAGTGATAATAGATTTGAGTTCAACTAAAATTGAACTGCAAATCAAAGTCTAAATTCATGCAAGCTTTTGGAGAGGTGAGTTTTCAAACCATAGCAGGTGGAAAAAAAATTCCTACATGTTGGAGATTTTTGCCATAATTTTGACTGACAGGTTTTTGGAGAGAATTTGGCAAGGATTGGATTTTGAGGACACACAGGTTGAGGAATTTTGGCAAAGTAGAATAAAGGATTTTTGTGGAGAATTCAATTTTGAAAAGCTTGAAGGTTTTGGGTTTTATCTTAAAATATGGTCTTCGTTCGAATATTTCCTTTAGTTTTGAGGTAGGGTTTGATTTTCCTTATGAGTATGTTATTTTGTGAATTTCAAAAAGATTGTCTTCTTCATGTCTGGTTGTGTGCCTATCTCGATCTTTCTCTCTCTCTCTCTCTCTCTGGAGTTGGGATTTATGGAAAACCTTACTGCATGCATTCAATTATGTTGAATTTTAGAATAAATTTCATTAGAGTTTGAAGTTGTGTAAATCTGGGTAAATTGTGGTCATTGGGTTTTCTTTCTTAATTGGCTATTATCCTAGTTTTTCATTAAAGAAATCAATTGAGTATATATATGTGAGAAATTTAAAAAAAAGAAGGATTTTTGTTATTTGAATTTATTAATATTATTATTTATTAATTTTCAGATTTAAAAATTAATTTTAAAAAAAATTTAAATTTTTTTTTTTTTTTTATTAATTATTAAATTTCAGATTTATAATTGTTATAAAAAAAATTAAGTAATAAATAAATATTAATTGATTTTTTTTACATCCGGGATTTGATATTAATGTTTCTATTTGTTTTTATAAAATTAATAACATTATTTTATTATTAAATGCATGGTGTTTTGATATGCATGGAGATTTTACTTAAATAATTATTTAAATAGTATATATGCATGAGATTTTTATTTAAAATAGATAGTTATGTGTGAGACATTTATATGAATGCTTTTGTAGTCAAATGGACTTTAGTCAACAAGATGATTGTTTTAGTCAACTGGAATTTATAATTATATCTATTTATTTGCATGGTTATAAATACATGCAACATAGTTGAACTAGTTATGTTTTATAATTAACTAGATTTCTTCAAGGGAATCATGTTTTCTTGTAAGTTTTTGAAGTTTTTGATTTGAAAGATTTTTGTTAGAGGTATTTTTTTTACGAATTATTTCTACATCTAATTATCTTGCATGGAGTAATTAGATGTTCATAATTTTTGCATGAGTATTCGCTATAAAATATAGGACTAGTTTTGTATAAAAGAAAATTAATTTTGTGTTAAGTTTTAATGTGGGTGTTTAGCCATGTGAGTGTTATGTGAATTTGGTTGTTTGGATTAGTTAAGTGTTTCTTCGTGATGACATAATTTTAATTTGAGTCAAATATGGATGTAATTACTCTATTTTAATTAAATCATGTTAGTCTTTTATTACCCTATGTGGTGGTTTTGAGGGGCTAGAATGTCAGTCAGTGGGAATGTGAGTCTAGAGGTGGGTTTTTGGATATTTTATCTATCATGTTTGTTTGCCTTGCATATTCTATTGTGTCGGTGAACTTGTTATATGATGATTCTAGATTTGCATGTTTCTGTCTTCGTTGGAACTAGTATTGAGATTCATGAGTTGTGCTAACTCAGAGTTATACTTGTTCTTATGAAACCCTAGGGTAGGTTATCTGAGTGTATAGTGGGAAGTGGCTTGTAATTGGTGCCGGAGCTCGAAAGTGGCTGCCAGGATATCCTATTACAAGTAGCTTAATAAGTGATAACTAATGACATTGAGAGTTTAAAATGAATCTAATAAGATATTATGTGCCTCACCCATGCCTGAGTTCCTCATTGAGTTTTAACTAGGATGGGAGTGAGAAGATGCTTTCCACCTACATGGATTGGATATGGCATAGTTAGTACCTTGTCTACATGAAAGGTTACTGATGCCACATAGAGTCACTAGGGCACTGAGGTCTTAAGAGACTACCAAGATAACCTTAGAGTTGGCTCATGTGATGACACTTCCCTTTATGCATCTTAGGTTTCCTACATGGGTTGGTTGCCTCTGGTTGTGTATGTTTTACCTTGTTATTCTTTTTTTACCATTTGAGTTAGAAGCTTTCCAGATCTTTTCCTTAGCTTGTTTTGTTTGTTATTTGAGTGGGATCTATTGTTATCTCCTCAACATGGTGGGAGTGGACCATTTAGGTTCTTGAGGTCGGGTGGTAGTGATTCTTTTACCATTTGAGATTCCGATGTTCATGTACCAGTGCTAGATGATCCTTGTAGTAGTTGATTCTTCTTGATCTTCATTGATGGAGTTGTATTTTTCTTCTTCTTCTTCTTCTTTATGATCTTTTATCATTGTATCAGTTTTCAAAGATATCATGTTGTTCTTTATTTCAATTATTATATTTGCATACCCTACGACATGTGCAGTGGATGTAGGTTATTATAGTACCAGTTGTATCTATGTTATCTTTTATCTGATGTTGCATTTGTCTTTCATTTATTTATATGAGTTTGTAATTATGTCTAATCTAAATTAAATAATTTTATATTCACGTAATCTTCATCATGGAATCCTTGAGAGTTGTAACCTATGTGAGTTGTTCATTTCATTGTATTTCTTCCACATTGTAAAACTTTGATGTTGTTGAATATTAACACTTTAAAAACAAAAAAATTATTCCGTAAACTTAGATGCATGTTTAGGTTAAGTTCTCATGGGTTTTCTGGCAGGGCATTACACACCCCCCTCTATCCCTCAAAAAAATGCAGAGGTGTAATGGACTACTCTGATAGTATGGGGGACCTAGCATATTTCATCTCCTCCACTGGTCTATTCGACATCGACCTGAAAGGAAATCCCTTCACCTGGTCCAACAATAGGAAGGACTCCCATCTCATCTAAGTGTGGCTAGACTGGGTTCTGACCACCTCCTCTTGGGACTTATGCTTGACCTCCACTATGTCTTGCCTTCGCAAAACTACCTCTAAGCATAATCCTATCCCCCTCTGTAGGTTTGACTCTCCTATGATTGGTCTAGATCCTTTTAGATTTTATATTATGTTGTGCTCCCACACCTCATTTAGGGACCATGTCACGCACCATGGGGGAACTCGCAAAGAGAACAAAGATTCTCTTTAGAAAAGAAAACCTAAGTAATGATTTATGAATTTTTTTGAATTTTTAAAAGAATTAAATGAAAAAAAAATAAACGTAGTTTAACTTAGATTCCTCCTAAGGTTCCCTACTATTTTATCAACAATTCATTTAATTCCATTAAGTATACTAAAAACAAGATTTACTTCTTAAAGTAAACTACATCATATCATTTGAAAATACTTTATAAGGAAATACAAAGTACTTTTTTATCAATTTGATATTTGAATCCATCTACATTCCTAAGTATCCTTTATGAGCAATATAAAATTTAAAATATAAATACCACATAATAAATTCAACTAAGAATTTGAACCATTACACATAGGACATCATCACATTTGATTCACTAACTTTTCTTAATAAATAAATAATTTGAAAAGAACATATTTTACTTGAAATCTTACAAAATCCCTTTTCTTTTCCAACATACATTACTTACATAAAGTTCACATCTTCCTTTTCCCTTTTTCCTATATCTACCTATTCCAAATACATCATTTTGAAATACATCAATGATTACATTACATTCATCTCCTCTTGGGAGGTAACAATAACTTTACATTTAATTGAATATCAAGAAAGATAAGTACAAAGTTTTCTTCTTCAAAATTGGAACATAAGCATGCATGAATCCTCATGCACTACATCCACAAAAGATATCTCAATAAAAATATTTACCACCCAACCACATGGATAGAAAAAGGCCCACTCCATAAAAGGAGTAATATCTAGGCCATACCTAGGGTTGGGGTAACCTTTCCCAAATAGAAACTGAAAGAAAATCAAAGTACAAATCATTTCCCAAAAGGTTCTAAGGCTAGGTAGAAACTCTAAGCCACAAGCTAAGTGAGTGTCATCACATAACCCTCACCCCTTGGATTGTCCTGGTACTAGCCACTCTTGGCCCTGGCCCCCAAGTTGGCACATGCAGAATCGAATGCCTTTCATACAAACAAGTGTCATTCGATTGTACCTACGCATAGGTACCTTCTCCCACTCCCATCCACAACCTTTACTACCACTAATGGCATGGGTGAGGCATACATTAATATTTTTAATGTTTGAACCCATTCTCATAAGTTTTAAATTAATTTATCACTTGTTAAAACAACTCTTCAGTCAGTTATCCTGGTACTAGCCAATTAGGGCCCTGACCCTACATTGAGAGCCACTCACCTAGTGTTCTTAGGTTTCCTAACCTTACCTAAACATCATAAAGACATAATACATAAATTAAAACCAATCATAACATCATTTAATAATTTCCACACACAAGTAGGAAAGATTAGGAATGTTTAGGAAACCATGGGATAGCCCTAATCCACTAGACACCCTAAACCCTAACCTTGATTCCTAAACACATCATGAAACTTAAAAAGGCATCTAATTGCAAAACATCATAAGTAAACCCTATAACTTCAACAAAATAATACATGAATATACATAGGTGGTACAAACTTCCACATGTGTTATCACCACATTCCATCTATGGAAATCTCATGTGCCTAAAATTTGGCTAAGTTTGAAATTTTTAAAAAACTCCAAAATCTAGAATCTGTATCTTAATTCCTATGAAACTGAAACCTATCTCAAACATCTTCGAATGTACCTCATTTATTTATTCAAATATAACTTAAAGTATCAGACTTATACTTAAATTTTATATTTGTATAAATCTTACAAATGTTGAGCCCCTAAAACCCTAAAAACTCCAAACGACTTTGTATAAAAACCCATATGACAATGTATGCATTCCCATATGCCATTTGACCAAGTGTCATATGGGTATGCCTACAATGTCATATGACACTACAAAACACTTTCACTAACTTAACATATAAAATTCCCGAAAAACTCCAAATGACTTTGTATATGAACTCATACGACAATGTATGCATTCCCATATGACATTTGACAAAGTGTCATATGGGTATTGTTAGGAATGGAAACACTGAGAGGGGGGGGGTGAATCAGTATTCACTATAATTCAACTTTTTACTTTAATCTTTATGCTAAACTTAAATGCTTAAGTACTAAATTTAAACATTCACATAATCATGAAACACATGAAACCAATATAGTTACAAGGAAACCCAAATAGGTAAAAATCCCGGTGGGACTTGATACCCACTAATATTCTGCACTAGTGTTTTGTGATCCTTGTTAGAAGATCCTTTACCCTGTTAGGAGTAGATTTACAATGCTTTAAGTACATTAGACCTTGTTAAGCATCAGACCCTGGTAGGAGTCTTTTACAATGATCCCTGTTAGGGGAGTGGACTCACTATCTGAGAGCTCACTGCTCAAAAGGTGAAGGCTACAACTTTATGATTTAGATACACACTATATCTGCAGGTGAACTGTTCACTATGACAATGCTTGTCAGATCAGTTCCTTTGGTGTGCTAATGCTTTGACCTCTAGCAAAGCTCTATTACATATTATGTTGACTTCGCATACCTTTGATTTTCTTATCACAACTCTCTTACAACTTCCATACCGAATACAATGGGTGCATCTTATATTTATACGCTCATACAAACAAAACAATTAGGTCAACCCTATAACTAAAAACAAACAATGCTTCCAAATGAATTGGCTTAAGAAAGCTTACAATTATACATATAAACATGTCAAAAACCTAAATACAATGGGCGCATGACATTTACAAGATTAAATTATAATCGCAAATCAAAATACTAACTGTCGGCTCCATGCTCTGTTCTCTGGTGGTATACACTGGCTGTGCAACTTCAACTGACTATAACTTTCACATCTTTGCATATCTACTTATGTGCTCATAGACTAAGCATAAGTATAGTCCAAAAAAATTAACTTCTAGGGTGGATACCATAATTCATACGTACACACAAGCGCTGATGCTCTGAGCTGCAGGAACTCTGTACACTGTCTAGTCTTCAACACTTAACTGGATTCTGATCTTTACACTAAGTGCGCTAACTCCAAACTGCTATATGACTTTGTTGCCATAATGAAAATACTATATCAAGTCATATACTTTAGTATAGACAGATTGCCAATAGGTATGCCTACAATGTCGTATGACACTAAACAATACTTTCCCGAAATTAAATTTTAAACTTCCTGAAAATACCAAAAACTAAATTTTTTGGGCATGGAGGGTGCCTGGGAAAGGTTCCCTAAGGTCAAACTGATGCAAGGACCTTAGTACCACATCCATAGCACATCCTCAACATAACCCAAGCCTCAAACAAGAATAATCAAGGAAAAACAATAATCCACAGAGATGCCTAAAAGAGAAGAAGAGTAGGAAAAAGGACTGCATCTAAATTCCTCAACTTTCCTAATTCATTCAATAACTAATTAACTCATCCTTTTAAATGACCCAAAATAATTCCTAACTTCCCAGGAAGGTTTCATAATAAAAAGTAAACAATTAAATAAAAACCATATCTACATACATTATTTACTTCCCAGAAACACAAAAAATAAGACATTTATATTTCCTTTTTGATACAATAAAACAATCATATTCTTATCCAATATCATATCACACACAAATAAATTCATACACACATGGGAAGAATGGAGATTCTTCCCAGTTTAGACCCTACTTGGGGTCCTATGAAGAATCATCGTCCCTTGGCTAGAGACTCTCTGCAACAATTCAATCCTTCAGTACATAGCCTCCTGCAACCTTCCTCTGGAAATCAACTCCAAGAAATCCTCTCCCACTTATCTTCACTAAACAGAGACTCTCAAACTCACCAAAATATTTCAACTAAATTTCTAACAAAAATGAATAGCAAATAATTCCAAAACCAATCTTCTAAAAAATTTTATCCTGCAATTAAATTTCTAGCCAACCTCCCCTCACATAGGAAGTCTCTCCTGTAAATATATTGGAGGGAGTAGTTACATGGGAAATATAGCCGATGCAACTATCCCAACCATCTATTGGTTATTAGTTTAGGATAATAAAGTTTACAAAACTATTCCCTTGAATGGATTAACAAATAATATTTAATAATGTTTTAAATCTATCTCTCCTTAATTTAAGGATGAAAAAATAGATCATTTCCTTTTAAGGAATATATTTACCTATCCTAAATTATTTATTTACTAGACTATAGTGAAGGAGATAATTATTCACTATCCAAAATAATATTAATTATTTATTATTAATAATTTCTTGCACACATAGCTTGAATAAATGTATATGTAATCATAGCCATATGTGTGCATCCATATGCTTATGTGTACATATACCATAGATAACACATTATTACTAATATTATAAATATTTATTTTATTGTGAATATTATCATTTAAATCAAATAGATTATTATTTAAATCAAATACTAAATGATATTCCATATAATTTAATCATGATATAAGTACATATATATGCATCTAAATATATAGATATATTTACTAGCATAACATAAAAGATACCCTAACACACATAATCTTGATCACAACATAAACCTTTCATAGATGCAAGAAACAAATCCACATAATCCATCAAACAAAGATGCATCATCCACACAAAATACTAACTCGGGAAGGCCCCGCGTAAGGATAAAAGTGTCAGAGGTAGAGTTCCTTCTCATGGAACCTTGGTGATATCTCTTTAACAACAACAACGATCAAGGATTTTGAGGGATCACTCAGACCTGTGAAACCAGGTGGAGATGATACCTTGTACCTACAATCCTGTATCACCATGATGAGATACATGTACATATATGGATATACAAATCATATATATGCAAATAGATGACCAGGATTGATACATCATGTTGACCTCAGCTAAGTGAGTAACTACAACTTCGACCTGAGTCATAAAAATACATCAAACACATATACATGAGACATAAAACATCATAGGTAATGGTGGTTAGATTCAAATCCTTGGGTTAGCTCTATAAATAGATAAGGATAGATAATTTCCAATTTCATGAACATATAAATGATAACCATAAATGAGTATATCTAAATATCTGATAGACATGTCATCATCCATAAAACATAAATGTAAACATATAGTTCTAACCATCATAATAGAATGTCCAAATAAAAAGTTCCAAGTATCACCATAGGAGAGGGTATTATAGACCAAGTGAGAGCTTGGTGGGCCATGTCTATCAAGGGTACTGCCATGTTTAGGATTGCTTAGAAATTGGAATTCATTAGAAGAGAGGTTAAGGGATGGAGAAAACATAATTTTGGTGACTTCTATAAGGAGAAGAAAGAGATTACGAGGACCTTGGAATCCCTCCAAGCTCAGCTTGTTGTAGGAAATATCAACCCCCAACTCCAAATGGAAGAAGAAAATGAAAGACACAAATAGTAGGAAGCATTAAAAAGAATAGAAATCTACTTGAAACAGAGATCTAGGATCCAGTGGATTACTGAAGAAAACAAAAATATGACCTTCTTTCATAGATCAGCTAGCAATCACAAAAGAATAAATACCATAAACTCAATTAGGGATGATGGAAGGAATGAAGTTACTAATAAGGACAAAATTAACCACGTTTCCACCAATTACTTTAAGGGATTATATTCTAATGCTAGACACAGGTGCCCAACCAATGTGCATAATTAGCTCCTTGAACACATCCAATGCATTTTTACTCATAGTGATAGTGATTTCCTCAGAGAGTGTGTTTCTAATGAGGAAGTCAAAGCAGTTGTCTTTTCTATGGGAGCCTATAAAACACCAAGACCTCATGGTTTCCCCCTAGTTTTTTTTCAAGAATATTGGGATATTGTTGGCCTAGAAGTCTCACATACTGCCAAAGACTTCTTTAGAATGGGATGACTACTAAAGAAACATAACAAGACCTATATTGTGTTGGTCCCTAAGAATGACAACCTAACCTCTATGCTAGACTTCAGGACTATCAGTCTATGTAACACGTTCTATAAGATCCTCACTAAGATCTTGGTTAATAGACTGAAGCCCCTCCTTGACAAACTGATCAGCCCTACTCATAAAGGTTTTTTTCCCGAAAGGTAGATCTTGGATGCGGCCATAACCACACATGAAATTACCCATTCCATGGATAGGAGCAGAGCACCAGGTATGGATTTCAAAATTCATATCTCTAAGGCTTATGATAAGGTTAATTTGTCCTTTCTTCAAAAAATTCTTCATAGAATGGGCTTTAATGATAAGGTTATCCATATTATTCAAGAATTCATGCAAACTATTAGTTTCCCCGTGTTGGTCAATGGCTCCCTAGGTGACTTCTTTCAACCTAAAAAAGGTTTGCGACAATGTGATCCCCTCTCTCCCTATTTATTCATTATGGTGGCTGAAGTCATGAGTAGGAATCTGACTAGTGTCTCTTCCATGAGAAGAATAAAAGGAGTCAAACCAGCTTCCACTCTGTAGAAAATAGTTCTAGAACAATTTGTGGATGATACTTTCCTCTTTGGGTACTCATCGATGGTTGAAGTGATATAGTGGAAGATCTTATTGGAGAGCTATTCTATGGGATTAGGACAATGCATCAACTACCAGAAAAGAAGACTTTTCTTCTTTAACACCCCCTCTGAGACCCAAACTGGAGTGCTTCAAATCTTGGGTTGTCAGTTGGCCTTGCTCCCCTCTACTTACCTAGGCCTCCCTCTCACTAACAAAAAGGTCTCTCAGGAAGTTTGGAATTCAATCCTTGAAAGAACCCAACAAAAACTTGCTGGCTGGAAAGGGAAGACTCTGAGAAATGCTAGTAAGCTCCATCTAGTGGCTTCTACTCTCCACGGGATACCTGTTTACTTTCTATCCCTTTTCAAGATCAAAAGCAACATGGCTGATAGGTTGGAAAACATTCAAAGAACTTTTATGTGGGCTGGTTCTGAGGAGAAAAAAAGGATGTCCCTGGTCTATTGGGAAACAGTTTGCCTTCCTAAAAGATTGGGAGGTCTAGGTCTTAGGCGAATTGGCATGCTGAACTGGGCCCTCACCACAAAAGTGGCTTGGAAGCTCATTGAAAGCAAAGTGGATTGGTGTAAAATCATAGAAGCTAAGTACCTCCAAGGGCACCCATATATAATGGTGTACAAGGATAATGACCTTCCCAATGGATCTAAACTATGGGTAAATATCTGTAAATGCAAAACCATGCTTACTAAGGGTGTCTTCTGGCAACTCAGGGATTGAAGATCCATCCGATTCTAGATTGACTCATGGAACCAAAGTTTCCCTAAACTTGATGGATTATGTGGCCCTCTTAGGACCTACCTCAGGCCTATCATTGGTAACATAACCTACAACTACATGTCTGAAGGGAGATGGAAAGACATAGCTCTTGTAGTAAGGGACATACCTAAATTAAAACACTTGGCTAATGAGCTCATGGAAATACTGGGAAATATTAGAATTTCTAG
Source organism: Chamaecyparis obtusa (assembly GCA_027943335.1). Taxonomy (NCBI): domain Eukaryota; kingdom Viridiplantae; phylum Streptophyta; class Pinopsida; order Cupressales; family Cupressaceae; genus Chamaecyparis; species Chamaecyparis obtusa. The sequence continues at coordinate 17,553 of BSBK01014415.1, forward strand.
AATTGTTGTCTAGGAGTCTATCATTTGGGCCCCCACCCAAGTGGGGAGCTTCTCGGTCAAGACTGCTTACAACCTACTTTTGAAGGAGGAACATAACCATGGAGACTGGAAAAATGTGTGGATCCCATACCTCACTTTGAAAATTAACTTATTTTGGTGGATGCTTATACATGGTAAAGTCTTAACTCATGAAAAATTCATTAGAAGAGGGTTTACCCTAGCCAGCAGATGTGTCCTCTGCAAGGAGGACAAAACTATGAAACACCCAATCATACACTACAACTAGTGTACTAGTATTTGGCAAGAAGTTATTGGAAAATTGGAGATCCCCGAGGTCCTTGGAAATGATGTTCACCATTTCACTAGTTGGTGATCCCCCTCCAATCACTCCCTCCTCTAGCTTCTTTGGCATCTTCTTCCTCTGCACATTTTCTGGACTATTTGGAAAGAAAGGAATAACAGGATCTTCAGGGAGACCAATTCCTCGCTTGAGGTCTCTCTCCACCTAGGCACCAAGCTCCTATGTGACAATGTTGGCTTGGCTAATTGGAAACTCCCCTCTATACCCCCCTCAACTTAGGAGATAAAAATGCTGACAGGTGGAATTTTTTGTCTAGCTTCAAGAGGTTCAAAACCTCTAGGTTAATGGCCCAAAATGCTACTAGGTGGGTTGCCCCGCCTATTGGTGGATCAAATGAAACTTTGATGGGGTGGTGAAAAATCTTATTTAGGGTGGGGGTGGAGTGCTAAGAGACCACAATGGTTCCTACCTTTTGGCTTATGTTGGGCCCCTAAAAAATAGTACTGTTAATCAAGCTGAAGGCACAAATCTTCTATTAGGTTGATGATGACTGAGGGGGATTCCAAAGTAATTGTTGAGGATGTCAATTGAATTTCAATCATAGGATGGTGGGTGAACACCATAATAATGGAAATTTAGGAGCTTCTCAACAACTTCCAAAGCGTGACCATTTCCCATACCTACAAGAAAGTTAACACGATGGCAGATTTTGTGGCTGGCATTAGGGTTAAGAAAACTAGGCTAGTCAAATGGGAGGAGGTTAGTGAGCTACCAAATGAAACCCAGTGGCTAATCAGATAGGAAAAGAATGACACCATCAATGTTCAAAATGAGCCATGCTGTCGATAAAAATTTTGAGGGCCCCGCCATGATTTTGTGCTGGCATAATATGATGATTATAGTCATTATGACTATGTATGCGCAAAATATTTTAAAGGTTCATAATGACCTTTTGTGTGATTACATGTGGAAGGATGGGTTTATGCATCCGCAGGCAATCTTGATTATCGAGGACACTAAGGATTTTGTTGTATGGGGCTCGATTACCCAAAAAACCCCAGTCCCTGCCATGTATAAACAAAATTCACATAAAATAGTTAACTCAAAATGCCATCTTTTATGTCATTCCTTTCAAAGCTCGACTCTATAAATTTAGGAAGGTCTCTACAGAGGAAAATTTTTTGGTCAAGATGGGTGTTAAAACTTTTCATATCGAGCCAGACAAAATTGAAGAGTATTTCACCTTTGATCCCTTGGTTCTCCATTACTACAAAGAAAGCGGCATTTGGGGCTACATGGAAAGAATGAAGGGAGACCATGATGAGAAAATCTCTAAACAACTTGTGACCTCTTGGAAAAACATAAAGGTGTCGGTTGGGGGAATACATTTCCAAATTAACAAGGAGGTCATTGGTAAATAAACAAAGCTATCAACTGAGGGAAGGAAGTAAAAAAAACCCAGCAGGACACTGGACATTACCAGCCTCAACTAGTTCTTCAGGCCTGAGGAGAAGCCTGCAAATAAGTCCAGAGGATTCAACCATGAGTTGCTTCCTAAATTCTAGCTTGATGTGTGTCACAATATCATGAAATAATTCACTCTTGAGGGTAAATTTACTATGTTTTATGATTATCATTTTTCATTCCTTAACTACATTAGGAATAGGGACCTTATTTCCATCTCGTTCTACCTCCTCCACTCGCTAGAAAGTAATATACTAGACATTAAAGAGAACAAGAATCTTGAGAAGCCAATTCCCATCCTCCACCAAGGCCTCTTTCTCTATTTGTACAATTTCTAGAAGGCCATTTGTCCCCCACCCCAACCCCCCCTTGTTATTAAGGAGGTTAACTAGGATGGTTCACCTACAGGAGCCAATAACCCCTCTCAATCCCCCTCCCTCTCCATCCAGTAGACTAAGTTGGTTCCGCATGATGGTAAAGGCTGCAAGAGATGTGTTAGAAACCCCTTCAAAAGGGTGGTGGATTTAGAGGAATCCCATGCCTCTAAGTCCTAGGAAGCTAAGGAAAAAATGGTTGTGGATTACACCCCTGAAGCTGAGAGGAAGCCCAAAAACCTGAAAAGGTCAGACAATCAGGTTGAGTTGGAGGTATATTTCAGTGGTCATGTCTAAAGGTCTAACAAAATTTCCAAGAAAAAATTCAAAAAAATAACCAAGGAAACAACCTCTGAGGAAAAGTCTTGTATGGAGGATATGGAGACCTTTGCCTCCTCTTGTTCAATCAAGGGTTCCTCAGTTGAGCACTTGAGCTCACCCAAGTCTGGTTGCATGCCTCCTTTGAAACCCCAATTGGTGGTGATTGAAATCCCTAGCAGTAACACCCTGCCTCTGCCTTCCCTCCATAATCAGCAGGTCAATTCCCCCTGCACTAGGCACAATACCATGGTGATGGCTGAAAATGATAGGTTCAAAGGCTCCCTCAAACAGAAGTTCAATGAGTTGGATAATGAGATTATTTGCCTCAAGAAGGATTTGAGGGAAATCAAAGCCCACATCTCTGATTCGAACAAATTTTCCCTTAAAGTGATGCATGCATCGGCCGTGACACTCTATAACATGTAGGAGAAGATCGTTGGTGGTAAATTGGAGGCTGATGAGGTTAATAGAGACATCTTCCTATTTCTGCAAGAAGAGTGGGCTACTACCTTGATGTCAAAGCATCTGGGTGGGAGATCTTAACTGTTGTTGCTGCCATAATGTTTTTTCTCGGATGTGGGCCTGATGGCCTCAGGTTTTTTATTATGCTCTTCTATTTTTTGGTTATTCTCTTAAGACTTTGGATTAGCCCTACGTGGCATATTACTGTTAATATGGTCTATACTTGCTGGTTAAGCTACTCTGGTTCATTCTTTTTGGTTAGGACCTTTAATTTTGTTTTTAATAGAGGTAGACTGGATGCTAATTACTTCTATGGTTTATCTATTGTTAGACTAGTGTTATTAATTTGTTGTTAATGTGCTCCTAGTCATTCTGTTCCACGGGCCAGCACCCTCTTACTTCTTTTTTATATAAAAAGAAATATAAATATAATTAGGGATTAGGGTACCCAAAAAATTTCCAATTAATACGTTATAATATATTAAGTTTTGGTATTTTTTATTTAATAGAATTACACTTTCCATATAATAAAAGATATAGATTACAAAAAAAAATGGTAAAAATTTATCAATGATCATATATACAAAAATAGTATTTCTGTCAATTTATAAAAAAATAAATATTTCAATCAATTTATTTTAAAAAAATTCTATGAAAGGAAAATCTATAATGAATCCTAGAAAATAGTTAAAATGAAATAGATTAGCCTTGAAAATAGTTAAAAAGTTTTGATGATCATATACACAAATAGTATTTCCAACAATTTATTTTAAAAATTCTATGAATCCTTGAAAATAGAAAAAATATATATATTTTATCATATTCAAAAACAATATTAAATATCAAGTATATATCTCCATCATTTTTATATATTAAAAATTATATGAATGAAAAATATCCACATTGTGCATGAATGTCTATGCGCGCATTTATAAGGGGGACTTGAGCTGGGTGGTCACGTGAACAAAATTCTGTTTGGGCATAGAATTATTTAGAATCTTCTCCTTCAAAATAAGAACTCCTACTTTTTATGGAGGGAGGAAAATGTATGAAAGACAAAAATATACTTCCTTAATTTTCTCAATTTAATGTCAGAATTTAAACTTTTAAACTGAACTAGCTTGTAAAATAAAATTCTTGTGACCACACCACATTATCCTAATATCATGACATTCGAGGAGGCTAGCCACCTTTATATTAGACATTTTATTGAAATGCCTCATCAAGAAAATCCTTTGTCTTGTACAACCCAGAATAATTATGATACAAGAACACCATCTTGTGCATATCCTGTAACCATTTTAGTGGCATTTTATCAAACATTTTAGGAGACTTGTGTATGCTTCCACATTTTTCATACATATTTATCACGACATTACAACCACAATATCTGACAAAAAATAACCTTTCCATTATGCTTTCATGGATGTTCATACCCTCTTCCACAGCTTTTAATTTGGCACAAGCTGGAAGTATATTTTGACAAAGTTGAAGTGACGAGGATGGATACTTTTTGGCTATATTTGGTGAAACAAATCTATCTCCTTTCATGTCATCAATAAATTTTTGTCCACTTTGTAAATCTTTTATATCTGTTGTTTTTCTTAAACTCATTTTTGTAAGAAATAAAACTAAATAACATTTACTCAAAAGTAAAAAATAATTTTGATTCATACTCACACACAAAAAGAAAAAACACACCCAAATGGATATTGGCTAATATTGCTGCAATATTTTATATTATCTTGTATCCTATACATTAAATATAATATTTGTATAGAATGGATAATCTTGAACACTAAATATAATATAAAATATACATTAACAATTTTCTCATACAAAAGTGTATTCTTGATCATCCTCAATGGAATAAAAATACACATCAAAACAAATGTATTATCTCAATGGAATAAAAATACACATCAAAATAAATGTATTATTTGTGTATTCTTTGCCAAATTAAGGCATCAAACATTAATAATTCTCATCACTGATAAAAAATCATATCTAGTATTACATTTGATTAGATTCTTATTTGTTGATCACCTTAAAAATCTAAAATCTCCAATAAAATTGAGATACTCCTCTCGCTAGACTAAGAAAAATATTACACCCTAACTTTCTTTAAAATCTCGCACGTAAAATCAAATAATAATAAAAAATGCCCCTGTTAACATAGGTAAAAAGAAATGAAAAAAGGGTAAAACTATGTACATAATTGAATGATTTGTATACACCTCTTGAGATACCCCATTGTTGTGATGACAATCGTAACTTATACTGCCTGGTGACTTCTTCTTCTTCTTTTTCTTGTTCTTCTTTATTACTGATGGAAGTTTCAACATTACCCCTATATACTTAGAAGAAAATGGAACTAAGTCATTTTGAGACAAAGCAACTCCATTGATGTTCTTATTCAAATTGTTGAGTATTCTGTTTGCTATTGTTCTATTACATGAGTGAGAGGTCGCCAAGAAGAGCCCTGTGATCAAGACAATAATCAACACAGATCTCATCTTCAAAGATTTTTTCATGCCTAAAATTCATGTTGAATCTTGATAGATTGTCCCTTGATTTATTTCTTGATTCCTCATCTTACACCTTGTCTAGCTTGATAGATTCTCCTGTGATGTGTTATGGTAAACTCTCAAAATGTATTTCTTGATTCCTGATCTTACACCCTATCTAGCTTGATAGATTCTCCCATGATGTGTTATGGTAAACCCTCAAAATGTATTTCTTGATTCCTGATCTTACACCCTATCTAGCTATGCCTTACCAGTTCAAAATAATTTAATTTAGACGTTTGTTAAATACTACTCAATTTGTCATGATTTTGAAGTAAATGCTATTAGGAATGCGATCATTGAGAGGAAGGGGGGGGGGGGTGAATTAGTGTTCATTTTATTTTAACTTTTCACTTTAATCTTTATACTGAACTTAAATGCTTAAGTACTGAAATAAACAATCACATAAACATGAAACATGAAATCAACACATGACACCGATATGGTTATAAGGAAACCCAAATAGGTAAAAACCCCGATGGGAATTGACACCCACTAATATTCTGCACTAGTGTTTTGTGATCCTTGTTAGAAGATCCTTAACCGTGTTACGAGTTTATTTACAATGCTTTAAGTACAATAGACCTTGTTAAGGGTCAGACCCTATTAGGAGTCTTTTAAAATTGTCCTTGTTAGGGGAGAGGACACACTATCCAAGAGCTCACTTCTCAAGTTGTGAAGGCTACAACCTTCTGATCTCAAATACACACTATATCCGTGGGGTGAACTATCACTAAGACACAGCTTGTCAAATTAGTTCCTTTGATGCACTGATGCTTTGACCTCTAGCAAATATCTAATACATCTTCTAGTGTCTTCATACACTTCTTCTCTACTTATTACAACTCTCTATTCACATCCATACCGAATACAATGGGCGCACCTTATATTTATACGCTCATATAAACTAAAGAACTAGGTTGGCCCTCAGACCTATTACATACAATGCTTCCAAATGAATTGGATGAAGCGTGATTAAAATTATACATATAAAATTTTTGGCAACCTAAATAAAATGGGTGCATAGCCTTTACAACATTACATTATAACCGCAAACCAAAATACTAACTGTTGGCTCCATGCTCTATTCTCTGCTGGTACACACTTGCTGTGCAACTTCAACTGACTATAACTTTCTCATCCTTGCACATCTTCTTATGCCCTTATAGACTAAGCATGATTATAGTCTAAAAAACTTAACTTCTAGGGTGCATATCATAATTTTTTCATACACACATGCACTGATGCTCTGAGCTGCAAGAACTCTGTACACTAACTAGTCTTCAACACTTAACCGAATTCTGATCTTTACATCAAGTGCGCTCATTCCAAACTGCTATATGACTTTGTTGCCATAATGAAAACACTATATCTAGTCATATACCTCAGTATAAAAAAATTTCCAATAATCTCCCCCTTTTTCATTGATGGCAACAAAGGAATATGGCCAAGTTGCTAACTGTCCCTTAACACAATTTTTTTTTGTCTTTTATACATTTCTTATACATAATCTTATATCTCCCTATACATATTATACTCCATATTCTATACAAAACTCACCCTTTGACATTAATTACAAAGGTGTTATAGAAAACTGTATCTACATATACTCACTGAGGGAAAACATCCAGATATACAATGTTAAGGTTTTGGATCTCCTTTTTCCAAAAAGTTATCAAAGAGTTAACTATGTGGAGATGGGTCCATGAATAATACTAAAGCTTCTCCATCTTCTTCAAATCTATGAAAGGACCTTGATCATATGTCACCATAGTGGCATCAATCTCATTGATATTTTGATTTAGAATATCTAATAAGGATGCAAGAGCATTCCTCAACTGAGTCTGTCTAGATCTTATCTTTGCCATCTCTTTCTCTGCCTTCTCAATTTTGTCCAACTGATCTTGGTAGACATTGTTGCACATGTTCACATCAGTGGATGTGTCTTTTACTAAAATATTCACCTGCTCAATCATAGCTTCTACCTCTTGTATTTTCTTAATATGGGCACCAGTAAGCTTATCTTGATCCATGCAGTCTGCAATGAATTTCCTTCCTTGATCAACAAATTCTTTTAAGGATGCTTGTCCTGTCTTGAGTGACTTTAGATCTAGTGCAAAGTTTCTCATTAATTCATTCAATCTTTTCTTTAGGTACTTCTCTTCTGCAACTTTGGATGCAGATTCTTCAAGGGTTAAAAAATTACTTTTGAACTGTGAGATAACTATACTCACATCATCAACCAAGTGTACCTTATACACCTTCTTGTCTTCTGGCAATAGATTGTTCATTATGTTCACAAATTCCACAAGGAGAGGATTTCTCATGACCCGTTTCTCATTTTCCTTCTCCATAGCTAAGAGGATGAACTTAATTAGGTCTTCTTCTCTCCATGATTCCAAACTAGATGTGTCAGGTGTCAAACTTGACAACAATACTAAGGAGGAAGTGATGGGAGTGCTATCCATCACTTCTAGTTTTACCTTGGCTAGTTCAATAGAAGTTTCATCTTTCTTTTGTTCTTTTTATTCTTCTTCTTCTTCTTCTTCTTTCTTTTCTTCCTCTTCCATCTTATCCTTCTTTCTCATCTGTTATATTTCCAATCAATACCTCTTCTTAATGAGTGGGAGGTGTGCTACTGCATAAAATCTCAGCTTCTTGTGTGCTCACAAAAGCTTCCTCAAACTTGTCCAATTCTATGTCAGTGGCCACCATGGATATCTCCACATTATCAATGATAATGGTGCTGTCCTTGAGTGATTCTGACATGGGTGTAGACTTGTCTACCTTTGATTGTACTTCCACTATAGGCACTAAGTCCTAAGGACTTGTAGAATGTACTTTGATGGTCTTTGACCCTTTAGTAACTGATATGTGTACATTAGCTATGGGTGCAGTAGGTGGATACATGTTTCTACTCATAAATACCTTCTCAAAGGATTTCTCTGTCTATTTAGCAATTAGCTCATAATTCTTATCCATTATGTTTAGAGTCCTTGTCTTCATTCTGAGGTGAGGCTTCACTAGATCTAACATAAATTTCTTTTCTTCTAGTTCACACACAGGAAGCGTATCATCAAGAATCTTTTCCCTTAACGACAGATCTTCCTCAATAGCCTGTCTCTTTTGGAATTCAAGGATATTCCATACTTTATCAAGCATTATTGTTTTTAGTTACAAAACTTTCCTTTTGAGCTTGATCATGTGCTTTATGATCATGCTATGAATCTCTAACTTGTCAATTTCACCCTACTTATCATAAAACTTCCCTACTTGATCAATTCTTCCTTCATCAACTATTTTGGCACTTAGCACGCTGAGACTGGATTGGAAGCTTACTTTAGGAGGTGCTTGAGTGTTCCTTATGTTTCTTGTGACTCATGAGGATGGATGATTGGTGCCAACCTCTTTCTTTCTCTTAGGCATTGTCTTATACTCAGGAGGAGCAGTAAGGTCAATGGTTTCCTTGGGCATAGAAGAAGTATCATCTTCTTTACCCTTCTAACTATCATCTTTTTCAATTTTTATCTTCTTCATCTTGGGGTCATGTGATTCTACCTTAGCTGCATCTACACTCTTCAGTTCCAAAAAAATATTTTCATCCCTTGCTTTATCAAGGTCTTCTTGAGACACACCATGAATCCTCAAGATATTTGATGTGACTTTAGCAACCTTTCTTTTTATTGCTGCGCTGTTAAGTTTAGCATCTACTTCTCTAGTTTTCTCCTCATATGTTCCCCATCTGGGTTCATTAGGATCTTTGGGGGCTGATAGAAGTACCTGTGCATATTCTTCAAGGACCTATTCCTCTACCTCATAGCCAAGTGGATGAATCCATGTAGTTCTTGGCTCAATAGCTTCCATACAAGTTGTATCTGTCTCCACCATAAAACAAATTGTATCCTTGTACTTTTCCACAATGCTTTCTAGAATCCTGTACCTCATTTGCATCTTGGCCTTGAAGGTCTTCAATTCCAATGTCACATAATCTCTCAATATACTCTTAGTGGATGCTTTGTTGGATATTTGTGGCATGGCTGGAATGGATTTGTCCAAATACAAATCTGATATCTTCCCAACTATATAAAGGTACATGTATATGATTAAAGACCCAGACCTGAATATCTTTGTTGTATCATGCTTGATGGCCTTGATGTTATCAATCAACTATCTATGCAAGATCTCACACAAGTTGAACTCTGCATCTTCCTCCACAAGTCTAATGGTTGCTAGAATAGTGCCCGTAGACATGCTATTCACCCTACTAGTGTGATGAAACTTGTATCCCAGTATCATTGACATCAATTTGATGTCTTCTTGTTCAATAGGCTCAATACTCATGTTGCGCCTATCGCTCCTTAACTTACATGTTTTCTCAACCATCTTTTTGACATCCTTTCCCACAGGAAGGACAATGCCTATTCTAGAAAGGCATGTCATCTCATGTATCAAATCACTAGTGATTATAGCTAGTACATCACCAATCCAAAACAAATCATCATGAATTCTACTCAATAAAATCTTTATCCATTCTGTCTCATAGAATTCATATGCCATAGCATACTCAAGAATAGGGTGATCATTCCATTTAGCATATTCATCCATGAATTTTTTGTCTAGTTTCAACATGGTATCCATGTGTGCCCTTAACCTATCCAACCCGACTAGTTCTTTCTTGCAGTACATGTATGCCCTAATGTCTTCCACATGCATGATGCCCATAGGTGTGTGGGAGAAAGCTCACTCTAAATCATCTAGGGTTGATTTAAATGGATGTTTCTTTAATACATATCTCTTCTTCTCAGTGACATAAAAAATAATGGCAGTGGCCATGACTTACTTGATTAATCTCTTTCCAACTATAATCAAAGATGACCTGAAGACTTCTGAATCGGTGCATCAATCTAGGGTTTCTGCAACTGACCAAATGCACTGATAATTATTGCAAAGCATTGATAGATCAATCTCCAAGTCTTCACAACAACTTCCAAGGCTCTTTCTTCTCTCCTATCACTCTGAATTTGAATGCAATGAGCAATCAAATAACTTATGTGTACTTTAAAGTGAAAATTCCACCATTAATGCAGGTTGTGTAAACCAGGCTATCACTTCAAAATTTCCAACTCGAGTTCTATTTACAATCAGCATGTGCGCTCTTACACATAGGTACCTTTATACTCCAAAAGCTTAAGTTCAAAGGTGCATACTCTGAGGATGAGTATACCAGCCACACAAGGGTCTAGAGATAAATTATCTCCCCCTATGACCCTGAGGGCCATTCATCCAGATGTAGAGGGTGCATCCATTGTGGATGCATCCAATACATTCTCATCAGCCTTGTCCTTCTTTCTCTAACCAAATCATGCTCACATCATCTAAGGCTTTGAAAAAATTAACTTGTCCTATGGGATCCAAAATTGGTTCTTCGACCTTTTTAGGGCTTCCCTGACCTTGCATCCTTGATCTACAGAACTTTGAGATATGTCTAGCCTTGTTACAAGAGTGACAAATGACTGGAGGTCTTATATTCCTCGATGCATTAACATGAGTCACCAATCTACATTGTTTTTCTATGTGACCATTATAGTTACATATCTAGCATGCAACATTCTAAGAACTTCTTACATTTGTCTGATTCTGATTTCTTTGATCTTGCTGAATCTTGTTCTTCTTACTAGTTTTGCAATTCACAGCTCTATGACCAAATTTACTGCATGAATAATAGTAACCATTAAAAGGTCTTACCTCTGTACAATTCCTCGCAATGTGTCCATGCTTGTTATAAGCAAAAAAGGTGCAGTATATAGGCTTGCACTCAATCTTAGGTGGTTCACCATTATCTTTGGTTTGATCTTCAGTCTCCTTAGCATCAGTAGAGTCCTTTTTTGAATCCTTTCTTGCTTGCATATTATCAATCTAATTTTGTGCTTCATTGTATCCAATACAACTGGTGTCTCCTTTGGCTCTTCTTGCATACAACTGAGATTCTATCAAATCAGAACTGGTGTGTAATTTGTCAATATGATTCTTTTCTTCTATCAATTCAAACTCCAAGCTTTCTTTTCTATTCCTTAGCTCCAAGATTTCCATGTTTGCTTGCCTTAGTTCTTCATTCAGCTGAAGGTTCTCTTTGATCTATTCATCATAGACTTCCTGATTATTAGTCAACTTATCATCAAACTCTTCACATTGTTCTTTTAAGGATTTGTTTTCTTCATTCAGCTTCTTGACCATTGTCCCTAGATCACTGGTAGAGCATTCTTTCAAATCTTTCCTTAGCCTTTTGATGACTAATTGAGCATCACTGAGTTTATCCCTTAGTTCTTTAGATTCTATCTCTGACTTGTCTAGGTCTTCAAGAGAAGCTTCAAGATTTCTTTTTAGATGTTTCATTTCTGCTTTATCCATGATCTCCTGAAGTGGTTAAACTTCTATGTTGAGGACCAAAGATCTGATACCAATTGTTAGGAATGGTAACACTGAGGGGGGGGGGGGGTGGGGGGGTGAATCAGTGTTCACTATATTTTAACTTTTAACTTTAATCTTTATAATGAACTTAAATGCTTAAGTACTGAAATAAACATTCACATAAACATGAAACATGAAATCAACACATGACACCAATATGGTTACAGAGAAACTTAAATAGCTAAAATCCCTAGTGGGAATTGACACCCACTAATATTCTACACTAGTGTTTTGTGATCCTTCTTAGAAGATCCTTAACCCTGTTAGGAGTTTCTTTACAATGCTTTAAGTACAGTAGACCTTGTTAAGGGTGAAAACCTATTAGGAGTCTTTTAAAATCATCCCTCTTAGGGGAGAGGACACACTATCCAACAGCTCACTGCTCAAGTGGTAAAGGCTACAACCTTATGATCTCAGATAAACATAATATCTAGAGGATGAACTGTCACTGTAACACAACTTGTCAGATCAGTTCCTTTGTTGCGTTGATGCTTTGACCTCTAGAAAAGCTCTAATACATCTTCTAGTGTCTTGCACACTTTTTCTCTACTTATTACAACTCTCTATTCACATCCATATGGAATGCAATGGGCGCACCTTATATTTATACGCTCATATAAACTAAAAAACTAGGTCGGCCCTTAGACCTATTACATACAACGCTTCCAAATGAATTGGCTTAAGCATGAATAAAATTATACATATAAACATGTCAGAAACCTAAATACAATGGGTGCATAGCCTTTACAACATTACATTATAACCACAAACCAAAATACTAACTGTCAGCTCCATGCTTTGTTCTCTACTGGCACACACTAGTTGTGCAACTTCAACTGACTGTAAATTTCTCATCCTTGCACATCTGCTTATGCACTTATAGAATAAGCATGAGTATAGTCTAAAAAACTTAACTTATAGGGTGCATACCATAATTTGTTTGTACACATGTGCACTGATGCTCTGAGCTGCAGGAACTCTGTACATTGACCAGTCTTCAACACTTAATCAAATTCTGATCTTTACATCAAGTGAGCTGATTCCAAACTTCTATATGACTTTGTTGCCATAATGATAACACTATATCTAGTCATATACCTCAGTATAGACAACTTTCCAACAAATGTTGGGCAGAATGTCTCATAGATATTTTTTGGGCATGTGTGAGGAGAACAATTTCTTTTTTAAGATGGTCAGTACAGTCCGTAAGTACTCTTTCGATTAAACATAAACTTTCCCACCTCTCTTTCCTTTTATAATAAAATAGTTCTTACAAAAAAAGTGCAATGGGTATGTCTATAGGAATTGATTAGTTATCTAATGTATAATCATTAATATTTTAAGAGGTGGTTGTAGTGTACTCATGAATTGTTAATTGTTAGGTGTGATCTTTTTGAAAGTGAAGGGAGCTCTTTATTTTTTTGTGGTGGATTTTTGGTGATCAAATTTTGTCCTTCCCTGAGGAAGCTCGCAGGTACCTGGATGCCAGTTGTGATTGTTATTTATTTCAATTAAATTTCTTTGGTGTATGGTTTCTCCCAACCCCTAACCTTCGGTAGAGGCCATACCCTCAGCCTCAATGCCTACTATGGTTCTAATGGAGCCATAGCCTCTCCCCTTAAATGCACCCCACTTGACTTCAAAGCTAAGATCATTCTCTAAGGCCATCACCAATTTGACTACTAAAATTTGTGTGGAGGTGAAGTTTAGCTTTGCTAGTGCCAATGAACCAAATAGATCTAGTAAGGTCTCTGGGGTAACCTTGCCCTCTTTCTCTATTTCTGCTAATGATGATCTAGTTAATGAAATTGTTAAGGAAAAGAATAGATTGCACGATTCTACTATTTTTTTTGCTATTGTGGATGTTGACAAATGTCCTCACAATTTTCTTGATGATTGGTTTTATAACTATTGAAATCTAAAGCTAGGGTTGCAAATTTCCTTCTATAGGCAAATTCAACCTGGATTGTTTGTTATCTTTTTTATTAATTTCAAGGCCCAACAAGCAGTCCTTAAAAAAAAGTATTGGATTGTTGGGAATTCATCCTTCTATACCATAGCTTGGACCCTAGAGGCTATTCATGAAGAAGTCCTAGCCCTATCCGCCCCTCATTGGATGTTGGTTAAGAATATTCCTCCATTTCTCTAGCAATTCCTCGCTCACCTTCTTGAACCTCTAGGAAGACTAATAAGGTTGGATGATACCATTCGACTAGTTCCTCACATGATTGCTAGGGCTCTTATGTCTTTAAATCTAGGGATGGAGATTCTTGATGCCCTAGACATTAAAATTGTTAATAAATCCTTTTCTTTCCCTCTTAAGATGTTGGGTGGTCTTACTAATTTTTTTAATGTAAAAATGAAGGACACTTGAGGAAAGATTTCCCTATCCTTAAATGAAATAATGCATCTACAACTAAACCTTCTTCCTCCTCTCTGGTTTTGAACCTTGCAGTGAATGTTCCCCAACATCTTGCGCCTTCAACCTCTGGTGAGAATGTGGATATTTCTCCCCCGATAGATGATCTCGCTAAAACTTTGAGCTCTCAAATGATAGTTTCAAAGCCTCTTAATTTACCCACTAAAAATAATGAAGAATTTCAAACCATTATTAATAAAAATGAAGGAGAAAGAACATATCCTCAGACGGTTCCTCAACTATCCATTCTCAGCCCTCTCCCATCCCTTTGCCTTTTCCCTTAACTACCTTGGCCATATCCCCTACCTTTGAATGCTCTTTGTGCCCACCTAGACCCAAACCTTCTGGAAAAAATGCTGGTAACTTGTTGACTCAAAGCCTCCTCCAAAGAATTTAAAGAAATTGAAGATGACCTCACCTTGGAAATTATCCCTACCTTCTTCACACATAGCCAAACTACCATTTCTACTGCCTCCCTTCCTTCGGCTCCTACTCTGAGTAGGCCTCTTCTATTATCTAATGATATGAAAAAAATTTCTCCCTCAGAACCTGATGATGAATATTTAGATGACCAATAGGGCCTACCCCTATCCAAAAGAAGAGGTAGACCGCTGGGCTCCAAGGATAAAAACTTTTCTGGTAAACATGGATCTACTCAAGTCCTTAACACACCCTTGGACAGGTCTTCGAACCCTAAGCATTCCCCCAGAGTTGAGGTTTCCTCATGAATTGCATTTCCTAGAACATAAGGGGGCTTGAGTCCCCTGATAGGAAGCATGTTGTTAAGCTATATCTTGAATCTTTTAATCATATGGATTATTTAATGTTTCAAGAATCAAAAGCTACCAACTTTGTTCTTGAAAGTAATCTTAATTTTATCTGGAAGGATGCTCTTAAGATATATTCCAATCATAGTAAAGTTAAGGGTGGGATTTCCATTCTCATTAATCCTAAATGGATTCTTGCATTGTGAATAAAGGTGTGTCTCCCTCTAATAGGGCTGCTTGGGTTACTATGAATGTTAAGTCTTGATCTTTTGGTTTTTTCTCCATTTATGCTTCCAATGATTACAAAGATAGAGCTGACTTTTGGTCCTGGATCACCTCCCTTCCTAGTATTCCTCGAGTTGTTGGGGGAGATTTAAATATGATTGAATCACATGAAGACAAGTATGGGGGTCTCCCCTTCTCCTGGAAGGAGTTAGAAAAATTACAATGGGACAAAATGAAGCATTGCATGAATCTCTTTGACCCCCTTTCTAGTAATTTTGATGGTTATAATGGTCTTTGGCACACCTGGTGCAATTTTCAACAAGGGCCTTCTTGGATCTACGCCAGGCTTGATAGATTTTATGCTAACAAAATTTTTTTCTCCTTCCTCCCTGATGATCTTGGTAACCAAGTTACTGTGACTCCCACATCTCTCTCACATCATCACCTGATCTCTATGCATATTAGGCTCTCGAATTCCCCTTTTGTTAAAACTATGGCAAATCATAGATTTATTCCCAATAACTCCCTCCTACTTGATGAAGATGTTATCTCTACTATACATATTATTAAGATCATTAACCAAAATTGTCTCATCTCTCTCTCATATCAACCTATGGAGTCACAACATCTCTACTTGGCTTAACCTTTTAAAAACTATTGGTCAAAAGAATGCTAAGGATTATAGATGCACTGAGAAGTTGCTTTCTAATAAGCTTTGTTCTTCAAAAGTTAATTTTTAAACTTACCCCTTTAATAGTTCCCTTTGCATTCAAGTTTCTCAAGCTAGGGATAATCTTAGAAAACACCAAAATGTTAATGCTACCCAATATTTCCCTATCCCATGCAAATTTGTTTTTTTTTGTCCTGAGGTCTGCATTTTTATTTTGCTGAGCATCCCTAAAAATTTCATGGGCTTATGTCCTATTCTCTAGCCTCTGCAATTTATTTTATCTCTTGGTCTGTAGGTTTTAAATTTGAAAATCTAGCCATTACCCAAAATAAACCCTAAAAACCCTTGGCCAGCTTCTATTTTCAAAGTTACTTTATCGGCCACTTAAGATCCTCAAATTCCCATGTGTGCTTTAATTCTATTGGCTGGTCGCTAGTTCTCTAAGTCTTTCAACGGTTATCTATTCCTTTCGGTGAACTAACGAATGCAGTGATTCTCATGGTCACTTAATATTTGGTGGTTAAGTCTCAACGGTTAGTGACTCAGTGAACAGTTAACTTTCCTTTAGTCGCATGATTTCTTAATGCTTGGTAGTCAAGATTTGCGAGGGTCCCAGTTAATCAAGATCAACAGCTAGTGTATCTTCGTATAGCATCTTTTTGACACATGCGATCTTGCAACAACCATTGATCCTTCCTTATGATGCAACGCTTCAAACTTTATGTGGGTCCATTGCCACGTTGTCCTATGTGGAGGCTTTTGATTGGCTAGAGGTAATGATTTGGAACTTTGTTAGAGTAGGCCCAAAGACTATCTAGTGTGGAAGATCTGATAGCTGGCATGTATTCTCATGGAGTTTCTTTGACACATGAGATCGTGCACCGACCGTCAATTTCACTTTGTTGTCAGAAACCTTGTCAAGTGGGTCCTCATATTCTAACATGATCACATTTGATTGGTCCACATAGTGATGAACTAGAATGTGTCAGTGGGGTCCCAGACCTAAAAGAATCAATGACCAATGCATGATTTGTAGGAATATTTTGAGGGTATGAGATCATGCACCCTCCATTAGATTAGAATCTAAGACTGTGATGGGTCCTTTGTCAGTAGTGACCGAGCAGTATGCAGTGAATGGTGTGATGACAAGTGGCACAATGCGAGCCTATGTGTGGGTCTAAGGTTTAGAAGTTTTGATAGGATCTTTGGCGGCTCTGATAGATTTCCTCTTGTTCACTCATTTGCAAAGTAAAATGGCAATGCTCCAAATGTTTTGGCAAATCGGTGAATAAGGTAGTGGCTGAATCGCTAAATAAATTAGTAGTAGCATGAAACACTCATCGAATAGGTGTAGTGCTTTCAGTCACTAGTTCACTAAATGTGACTGTGGTTGATTATTTTTTTTGATTCGCTGAGTCAATGAGTTAATGATGGGTTGAGGATTTCATTCTGTGAATAAGGTTTTCTCTTGTTCACCAAATGTAACCAGGGTCAATGAAAGATTTATATATTAGGTGACTGCAGTGTTCACATAGTTGCTTGACCAGACTGGAGTTAAGAGAAAGATTTCATGAATGAAAAAGGGTCTTCAGTCACGCATTCGCTGAGTGACTTAAGGAAAGAAAGCTCGAGGTGGGTCCAAACATGTTGATGTGCTGACATGCTCAACTCCCATTGGTTGCAATATGCTAATGAGGACATTGAATTTTCAAGAGGGTTTTGCAACTGTTGACATGATGATCTGGGCCATTCATCTGTGGAGAAATAATAGATATCGAGGGTCATGTTTTAAAATGACCGGCTAGCTGTTGTAATTCAAACTCAAATATGTCTAAGAGGATTTTTTTCCAATGTTTGATTTGCAGGCCACAAGCAGTGAGGTAGCTAAAGAATTTATGTCTTCAGGACATTTTTAGTTGAAAGAGGATGATGAAGAAGTTTGGGCAGCCATCATGGGTCAATTCTTGTCCCTGAGAGGTACCATCTTTAGAATTCATGGTGAGACTTTGTGGAGGAAAGTTGATGAATCCAGGTTGCTTGTCTGCGGGCAATGTAGTACAAGGATGGGCATGTAAACAAAATATCTGATCGGCCATGATGTTGTAGAGATACATTTATGATTAGACTTGTTTAAGTTAGGTTTGGATCTCATTCTAAAAAAAAAAATCTTGTAACCCTAGTTAGGTTTTAACTCCTACCTACATGCAAAAATAGGAGATGTATATAATATTTTTTGGAGCTTTTAGAGTGGGGGGGTTGACAATTGTAATAGAAATTCATCTTTCTTAAGAGTTATCTATAGCATTTTCTCTGCCCTCTGGCTTTTACAGTTGTAATCTTTCATTGATAATCCAAATATTGCAAAGGTATTTTCTGACATCTTCTTTGTCCCTATGCTTCCTTGTTTGAATTATCTCTTATTGAGTTGAAGTATATGTATGTTTTGAGTGACATCTTAGGGTTCCTGATCCCTCTCTCTTTCTGCAATATTTTTCTATTCATGTGGATGATTTGATGTGAATGCTTTTGTGGGTATACTACAACCCCCTAACAATCTTGTCTCATTCCTATACCGAGTTGCAGAGGTGAATGTTTGTCTAGAGGTTGTAGATTGTGTCTAAACACTTAGGAATGCTATTGTTTGTGAAAGTCTCTCTCTCTCTCTCTCTTTCACTGAATAGACTCTTTCTATTGCAAACCCTTCTATGAAATATTTATGCAGGTCTATTTAGTGAGTTGTGATCTCCTAGACCTGAGTTGTTCATTATTTTCATCCTCTATACTGAGATTCAAACCCTTCATTTTGGTGTATCACCTAGTAGGTAGTTTGCTTTCAGTCTTTGCCTTTCAAAGAGTTCCTTCTATCCCTTTCCCTCAAAAGTTTTTACTTTCCTATCAAGAAGCAAATTAAGGTGATTATTCAAGAGGAACCAGCCTAGAACCTGGAGGTCTCATCTCAGTTAGCATAGGTCCCACAACCTGAAGATGATTCCCATGTTATACTAGGTTATCAAGACTATGAGAGCTTGAAACAAGGGTGCAAACTTAGTGTATAATAGTTAAAATTAAAGGGGCCAAGCTCAGGTCTTGAGCTCACTTTCTCCAAAATGGTGACAGAGGATCTAAATTTTTCTTTAACCTCCTTAATAAAAAGCATGCTAAAGAGACCATTGATACAATCCTTGTTGATAATAATGAACTCATTGATATTAATGGTATTAAAGAATCTTTTCTTAGCTTCTACTCTAAACTTTTTTCCTCTAAAGATTCAGAAGAAGCTTAGGCTCTCAGACATAAGTATAATGGCTTATCCCTAATAGAATCAATAGATAGGATGGAGACTTACTCAATAAAGAAATCTCCATTGATGAGATTGAAAAATCTATAAAGACCCTAAAGATTGATAAGGCTCTTGGCCTTGACAGTCTCTCAGCTGAATTCTATAAAGCCAATATTGATTGGATCTGCAAAGACCTCTATGATATTTACTCTAAAGCTTATAATAAAAGCACTCTAGGAAACTTCATTAAAAGAGGCATTATTAAACTTATCCTGAAAGATGGGCACAAAGCTCTCCTTAAAAATTGGAGGCCAATCACCCTTCTAAATATGTCCTATAAAATCCTTGCTAAGATTTTGGCCTTGAGATTAGAATCCATCCTTCCTAAATTTGTGACCCCCACTCAAACTAGCATCATCAAAGGTAGGTATATCCTTGAAAATTTGATCACTAGTTGGGAAGCTATGAACTGGTCCAAATATTCTAAGCAAAACTCTTATATGATTCTTCTTGACTTTCAAAAAGCTTATGAAAGGATAAATGGGACTTCATTCTCTCTATGCTTGAGGCTTTTGGTTTTCTCTCCATCTTCTATAATCTTGTTAAAATCCTCCTGAAAGATGCATATACATAGATTGATATTAATGGTTCCTGTCTGAACCTTTTCCCCTTGAAAGATCCATTAGGAAAGAATGTCCCCTAGACCCTTCCCTCTTTTTCATTTCCTCTGATTCCCTCTCCTACATCATTAGGGATAGCTCTCTCTCTCCTACTGTAAGGATAATTCTAACCCTAATCTAACAATAATTCTAACCCTAATCCTAGCAGGAAGAGTTTAGGTTTGTTAAAAGATTATCTCTTCTTATAATGTTTACTATTCCTCAGCTTGGATGTTTAACAACTATCAACTATTGGAAATTCAGAAAGCCATCAGGAATTTCCTTTGGTTTGATGGTAAAGGTACTAAGAAGAAGCATGCAGTTAGTTGTGATTGTTGTCACACTGATAAGCTCCTTGGAGGTTTAGGATTGAAAGACCTAAAGCTTCAAGGTACGACCCTCTCTGCCAAATGGATCTTTCACTCTCTAGAGAGAGAGGAGCCATGGAAGGTCCTAATTAGAAGAAATATTCAAAGAGGTTCCCCCAAAAAAGCTAGATCTTGGA